>CAWUHX010000462.1:0-137247 GCA_963922205.1 Romanomermis culicivorax
GTCATAAAACTGGACACCAGGAAATTTTAAGTCACGACTCACTATAAATATCTATGAACCTAAACCAGTTATTGCAACCTAAAATCAACAAACAACGAAACCACAAATCAACGAACAGATATGCGATTAATATGACTAAAGAAATAGCATAATGGTTTGAGAATAGAGTTGTAAGCTCATAAGCCTACTAACACGTCCGTGTATCGTATTCTTTGATAAATTGGAATTTTGACGTACAGTAGTAAGTAGAATTTCGATTCAGGTTTGCACAAATAGGATTGTATAGTATGAATCATACGAAAGGAATTTTGTGCAATTAGAGGATTCGTCATGACGAATCGTACGACGTCAATCTGCACTGTCTGGCATCTAATTATAACATGAGGACTTTGATTTAACTGCGCAAACAAGTTTTAAAATAGATTTGAAGACGCAAGTCGATTAATCTGTCATTGAAACTAGCAGAACAATATTCATGGCTGGTATTGCCGAAAGAGGAGTAGACTAAACTTGAAGCAGTATCACACACCGGAGTAGTCCCAACATTGCCACCATCCCAACATTGCCACCGTCTCAACATTGCCACCAAAAAATCCCAACATTGCCACCGTCTCAACACTGCCGCCATCCCAACATTGCCACCATCCCAACATTGCCACCATTTTTTAAAGTAGAATCTTGGATAAAAGTTTGGCATAACAATAATGGCATAACATAACAGAATTTGGCATAACATAATCCCAATGAGCGAGTGGACGTCTATAATTTTTCTGCAATTTTCAAATCTTGTCCCACTTTTTTAAATTCATGTCCCACTTTTTTTAAATCATGGTCCCTTTTATCAAATAATGTCTCGCTTTGTGCACTTCTCGTCCCGCTATTTCATATTTTTCAAACTTGGTGCGAAAAAATTATTATTTATAGCTTAACCAGCTCTGAAACCCGACTATCAAATATGGGTGGGTACCCTCTCCATTGAGCCAGAGATATCTTTTTTCCTCCTTTACGGATTTTAAGAACTTTTTCTATAATTCATAGATCGTCAACATCAGTTTTAATTTTCTGCGGCACAGATTCATAGACAGTTCCTTCTTATTTCTCGCCTAATTGGTCTTCTAAAATGTGAACAGGGGTCCCGGCATGTCTCTCCTCAGCTAGGAAATACTCTTCTGTCCGGTTAGGCCAGAATCCTTGCACAAGTTCGTTTTACTTTACTCAGATGGACTTTGGTGGCTATAGAGACCCTGGTAGCTGGAGATCCTGGTTGCTGTAAAGACCCTAGTGGCTGTAAAGACCCTGGTGGCTGTAGAATCCCTGGTGGCTATAGGGACCCTGGTAGCCGTAGAGACCCTGATGGCTGTAGAGACCCTAGTGGCTATAGAGCTGTATGCTGTATGGTGGCAATGTTGAGATGGTGGCAGTGTTGGGATGGTGGCAATGTTGGGATTTTTTGGTGGCAATGTTGAGATGGTGGCAATGTTGGGATGGTGGCAATGTTGGGGCACAATCGAAATATCATGGAAACTAGCATGAGTATTATACATACAATAACTATGCATACAAACATACAGTATGAAAGTAGTGTAGCTGTAGTAGTGTCAGTGTGTTATATTTTGGAATTCGAATATTG
Source organism: Romanomermis culicivorax (assembly GCA_963922205.1). NCBI lineage: Eukaryota > Metazoa > Nematoda > Enoplea > Mermithida > Mermithidae > Romanomermis > Romanomermis culicivorax. The sequence continues at coordinate 1,631 of CAWUHX010000462.1, forward strand.
TCTGCTGATAAACGATTGTCAAATTTTTCTACTGAAGAAACGTTTTTACTCGTTGCTCGTTTTACTCGTTCAAAAAAAGAATGTATCACCCAAAATCGAATATAAAATTCTTGATCATTATAGCATTCAGAAGGATTTGTTCGATCAGCAAAATAGCGATGAATTCTCAAAAAATCGGCAACATCAATTTCATGCGCCACGTCGTCCAAATCTTCCAAAAACTCAACGTCAACAGCCTCCATTATTACACACACTAAATAGGACTTGCTACTGATTTAATACTACCCCTATCAGGATTAAAAGAGTGGAGTAAATCGGCAATATTTGCGCCTCGTTTGCTCCACTTTTAGTCCACTGGTCTTTCGGCAATACCGACGAGGAAAGTTTAATACTGCCTCACTCTTGCACTAGGTTTGCTACAGGTTTAGTCCGACTTTACTCCTGGACTGCCTCCAGTAGGCACAAAAGAGGCAAACAAGATGAAAATAATAGAAACAAATTTGTGAGCGAAAGAATAAGAACTTTATGAGTGAAAAAGCAACATAGTTGCTTATTCGGACATGTAACATCGAGAAAATATAAATCAACAGGCATATATGAGAATAAGAACACACAAGTGAGCGGACCACAATTAATACAAGGATGCTCTCAGAATCTTCGATCATGAAGCGATCTCATCATCTCTGGTCTCTCAGACAACAGACATGTCAAAAGTGATCTCAACAGTTAACGTGTGTAGCATTTGTCCATTCGAATGAGTTTATGCTTCAAACTGCCCTTGCTAGCATTCATGTCCAAATAAAAAATATTTGAGCCTGATGTATTCTTAGGATTTTGGTCTCCCTCAAGTGTAAGAATTCTAGCGTATTTAACTACAGCACCTACTTTTTTTTGCTGACTTCTATTTCAAGATAAACATACTGTAATTCTAATTTTCTTGCGGAATTTTTAGATTTGCAATCTTTGAACGAGATGTAGTTAGCTATTGGAGATAACCTGAAAACCCTTGGATAATTGTAGGGGCTTCGTGGCGAATTTTTTAATTCCGTCACTAACTAGCAAAACTGGTGTAACACAGTTCAGCTTGCATCGAACTATATGATTCACACTAAATATTTCCATAGTGTAATATGTGGGGGAAAATTTTCAGGCTGATTTGGAACTCATTGAATTTTGGCGAATTTTGAAGTCCCACGCGTTTGGATTCAAATTCGGGCTCAATACTTTTGTTGTATTCTTAATTATGCTACAATACCCAAACCATAAGTTACCAAACTATATCATAAGACGCATATTCCCGTTATGCACAAGGAAGCAACAATTTTGTGGGTTGCCAAGGACAGAATTACTGCTAAAATTACGAGTATGCATGGTTAAACGTTGTCCGCGATGTCTGTTTTTTATAAAATGCTTCCAAACAGAAAAGTGACACAAATTAGTATCGTCGTCAAAATCGTTTAGATAGAGCTCTTACAGTAAAATTTTTCACTCGAAAAATTGTTAAAAATTAGGTCAGTATGCTCACAAATTTCCATTCCTCTGTGATATTTTGTTTATCCGAAAATCGTTAAATCTGAAATACTACTTGCTTTCCAGTTTCATTATTTAGAAGCATCTAAAAAACCGTACTATAGACGACGACATTAAACCTCCATCCATATTCCACAACACTGAGCATGCATATTGTACGTGTGTATGTGAGAATTGACATATCGCATCACTCGTTTTTTATTTAGTTCACTTTTTCTTAATGAACTCGGAAAGAAAAATGATGCTATGATACACAACCTGCAACGTGGCCGTTTTTTTCATCAAATTGACTGTAAAATAAGGACTTCGATTTTAAAACAGAAAATGTGGACTTGCGATGCTTGGTCACCTTCTGTTTACGAATTTCCTTGAATTTTTAGTATTCTGAGGTGCACTTAAAAATCATTGAAGTTCATTTTTGGTCTTACTGAGCCGACGCCTCCTTTCCGTCCGTCTGTTCGTTATTTGGTCATTGAACAACGATTCGACAAAAAAATTGCACTTTTCGAACGCGCTGGTCATCCGCCTTTTTGCTTTGCTCACTCGTTCGCCCGTGCTGACCAATGGAACCGGTAAATAATTCCCACCTTGTTGCTCCTGATTTTTTACATTAGCCCCGACCACTGTGCCGCGACGCCTGCTACCCCGACCGTGCAAATATCGATCGGCGGCTGGGAAAATGCGCTCCATCTCGGCTATCTGGACTTGACGCTCGATCGAACGGCGATATGACGATGGCAAATGGTCCATCTTCTATGCACGCTAAGTTCTTGAGAGGAGCGGCAAACAAATCGCCGTCTATGACTTCATTGTTGCCAACCGGTGCTCGGCAAATGGAAAAAAGTTTTTTCTCAAAGTATCTAAAGCCTCGAGTCTGTCATTTCGTTGTTCAAAAATTAATTAGCGTCTAAATTCAAAAATTTTATAAGCCTAAAAAGGTAGAATGTTAATGAAGTAGAAACTGTTTTATTTTGATTGGGGAATCACAGGAAGAGGTTGGAATTACTTCGATTCGAGAGCCGATACCAGCTTTGAGTAATATTTCATCAACCATTTTTGTTTATAGACCTTTGGTGGGTTTAATCAAAGAGACTTAAGCTCCAGCTGAGCTGCAGCTTATTCTGTGTAGCGTAACTCTGTATGTTATATCGTTGCTATTAAAATGCAGCTGAGGTGCAATCAAGTCACACACACAAAACACATCGAGAAAGTTTAGATACTGCTGAGCTGTATCTTGACTCTATATCTCATGTATGACTTTGCCGTTAAGGTTCAGCTGAACTGTTGCTTAACTTCCTCGATATGTTTTGTGTACATGACTTAAGCTGCAGCTCAGCTGCACCTCAACGGCAATGGTATAGCATACAGAGTTAAGCTGCAGCTTAAGCTGAAGCACAGCTGGAGCTTATGCCCCTTCGATGAAACCGGCCCCCTATCTACACGAAAGATTTTATAACAAATTGGCACCCGTCCCACTTTGGCGTCTGCCCTACTTTGACTCTGTCTTATTTTGGCGCCCAAGCTGAGGCTTAGTCCTACTTTGGTGACTACAACTATGTCCTGCTGTACAAGCGATGTGTTCCCATCCATGAAAATTCTACACGCTGTTTCATGTCACATAATTGTTATAAATACCTGAGTTGCCTAAGCCTTAACCTAAGTCTAAGGGCGGTAAGTTTGTTGGTAGATTAAAGGCTGATTGTAGTAATCAGGGATTAAACGTGGCTTGTAATCCAGGATTAAATTTTTTTCGTAAGTTTGTTGGTCGATTAAACGTCAATTAATTTAATCCAAGATTAAAGCAATCCGTAATTTCGTCAGCCGATTAAAGCTTGATTATCATAATCGGTGATTATAATAATCTGAGTTTTCAATCCTGCCCACCCCAGGTTTAAAAGGCCGATTATATCTGTTTTTGAGATTGCATAGTCAGTTTAATTGTTGAAAAATAAATATTGCTGATTTTTGGATGATCTAAATGAGGATAAAGCAGAAAATCAAGTTTAAACGAAATGAAGCAGAAAATTAAGAACAAATTCGTCATTTCCTGGATAGATCGAATCTGATGGAATGAGAAGTTCTGGGCAAGATTGAAACTATGTAAGGACAGCGCAAGAGAGCTCATTGAATAAAAAATTTGATAAATAAAAGATAAACAAAAAAATTTAATTGAATACAGGGATGGGCCAGATCGACTTTTTTGATGATGGTGGATCCAGATCTTGAAAAATTTGGTTCCGCAGATCCCAATCGGATCTGGATCCAAAAAAATTTAGTTCAGTGTATTCATTGGTGTCAGTTCATTGTTGTTCATTGGTGTCAATAAATTATTGATGTTTAAGGTGTTTGTTTATTGAAATAGTTCACATGTACTAATTTTCATTCATTAAATTGTATTCATGTTTAGATTAATATTGGTTTCGTTAGAAAAGAAATGAATAGAAATGGAAACTTTCTTTTTTCAGAAATTATGAATTCAAGTTCTTCTTTCCCTAGCAGAGAGTGGGATTACTTCACAGTGTCCCTAGATGATGAAGAAAAAGCAAAGCGCAGTGAATGTGGAATACAGCTATCCAGAAAAGGCTGGTGTACTGAATGTCGGAAAAAACTTTAGGAGAGGAAACATTATATAAGCAATTTGCAGCTTAAGAAAAAGAATATAATGAAAATAAAAGTAATTGTGGAACAAATTGCCAGTAGTTATGTTAAATAATTAATTTTGTGTTTTTCTTTAAAGAAAAAAAAGTGATCACAGTGATTCAGAAACCAAATTAAAGCATGAACTTGAATCTCAAGCGTTTTTGGACAATGGCTTCATGCAAAAAGTAAAATTAAATCAGCTGATTGAGTAAAAAATGAAAACATTTGTTGTAACATGTTTTTTTCAGAAAAAATTGCCCTCAAATGATCCAAAATCAGTTCACCTTGACTTCAAAATAGCATGAATGCTGGCAATTTGTGATTTGCCTTTCAAATTTGTGGATTCAAATGGATTTCAAGATTTAATGATTGAAGTAATACAAATGTGTGGGTAGACATTTTGAATATTAACATATGTTTTTATATTTAGATTCCTGAATATGAATTGAAAAAGCACAAAATTTACAAAAAGAGTTTGTTTGCGTACCATGGCAAACTTCATGGAAAAATTGAAAAGAAAATCAAGGAAAATGATAATCATATTTCATTTACAACTGATATATGGTCAAATCAAGTAGAAGCCCTTTTCAGGTTGTTTCAGAGTGAAGAAATTTTGGATTTTTTGAATACATTGATCTTATTTGTTTTTAGCCTGACAGCCCACATGATAACAGCTACTCATGAAAGGGAAAAGTAGATATTACACACACAGCCTCTTGGTTCAGAATGCCCACTGGTCCACATTCATCACAGTATTCGATGGAATGTTGAGCAAATGGAATATAAACAAAAAAATTGTATTATTGGAACCTTTGATGAAATTTGATCCAAACTTCTATTGTAAGTGCATGTAGCAGTCTGTGATTCTGGCCCTAATATTGTAAAAGCTCTTAATAATTCCAAGTTGAAAAGTATAAGTTGTGCAGCTCATCAAATGAACTTCATAGTCACTCAAGGTCAGTCATTATAAACTTGACATAAAAATGATTTTAATTTCAATTACTACTTTTCCAGCATTGGATTTCCAGCAGTTGGTGAAGAATACCACTTCGACCTGCCATCAAATTTCTGGTAATTTTCATCCTTCAGATAATGCTAGGAAAAAATTTGCAGAAATTCAAATGCATCTGAAGCCTAATCATTCACTTTTAAGGCTTATCTAAGTTAGCAGATGAAGAATATTATTTATTTCACAAGATTACAGCTGTAATACCTTGCTTTTAGGAAGTCCCCACATGGTGGAATTCAACCCTGGCCATGCTTTCAAGAATTCTAGAACTGCAAAAATCATTGGTGCTCTTTGCAGCTGAGGAAGATATTATAGATTGGAATATAGCAACATCAACTCTTGAAAAAATTGTTGCTGCCTTGTTGCTTTTTCAAAATGTTACAGATAAGGTATGCTAATTTTGTCATATATATTTCCGTTATCTCATTTCATCATTCTAAATGGAGACCTTTCAGTTAAGCTCAAGTTCAGCAACTGCACCTGATGTTATTCTGACTGTATCCTGGCTCAAAAATATGCTGGAAAATTTGGACAATAGAGGAATTGGTACATTTGTCGAAGCTTTACAGTCCAACATTGACATCAAATTTGGAAATCTTGAAACAATAGAGTAACCAGGAAATACAAACAATACAATACTATATAATTTAAGAATATATTTTAATTTTTCATACAGAATTCACAATCGCTAGATTCATCAATCCCAGGTACAAAGACGAATTTTTTGAAAAGCCTGGAAGGATGTCAAATATAGTTGAAACATTGAAAACTTTAGTAAGTAATATCAATGATCATAGCTAGATCATAATTGCAACACATGCTAAGAGGCAGAAAACTGAAAATCAGTCAGAAATTAGTTCATTTAATGACTTTATAGCCAGCAGCAGTGATGATGAAGAAGATCAGACTGAACTAGAAGATATAAATATAGCAAGCAAAGTATTTTTTAATGCCTCCTTATTAATATATACTTATTCATAGAATTTACAGCAAATCGAAATATATCTAAAGAAGATGAAAAGAATTTCACCCGAAGAAAATCCATTGACCTGGTGGTGCCTAAATCAAACTTCACTGCCGAACCTGTGATTTATAGCCGAAAAATTTTTGTCTGCACCAGCAACAAGTGTTCCCTCTCTGAACAATTATTCGGTGGGGCTGGTCAAATTTATGATCCTACCAGAAATCGTTTGAAGGGTGTTACTGTTGAAAAATTACTGTTTGTCAAGCATAATTTAGCTACCATAGGCTTGAAATTTTTGTGAAACTTTATGTGAATTAAAATGAATAAAAATCTGACTATATCCAGATCTTAATCATTGATAACAGCAGATCCAGATCTTAAAAACTTCGGTTTGGTGGATCTGGATCTGGATCCAGATACCCGGCCCATCCCTATTTAAAAATAAAATTTTCAAATAAAAATTCTATAAAAATTTTTTAATAAAAAATTGAAACCCTATACTAAATGATTTTATTTAATTTTCTTCAGAATAATTCAATTTCTTCACAATCGAAATTAGTGGTTTTCTATGGACATGTGGATTTTGAAGTGGAAATGGCAAGAAAAATTGATAGTGATAAATTCATGACAAAAGGCGACCTACTGAAGGAAAAGCTAGACTACCTACACTACAGATAGTATACACAGTACAGTTTTCAATCTGCAATTATACTTTTAATCCTGGATTATATGATTTTAATCGGTGATTATATTTTTAATCAGTGATTACATAATCATCCTCTAATCAGCTGACCAACTTACCAATTATTTTAATTGCTGATTAAATTTTGATCCATAATTACATAATCAGGGATTAAACATAATCCTGGATTATTTTAATTGGCAAACAAACTTACCACCCTAAGTCTAAAGGCCCTGCCATACTTTGCCTCGAGGTACAGTGCAGAACTGCCCAGCGCTACATGGCACCCGTTGTCCTATTCATACTAAAAAGTGGCACCGCCTGGCACCAACTGGGAAGTATGAATAGATTTTTCTGATTTTTGCCATGCCACCTGGTACCCCTTTCACAGTTCAACTCAAACAAAATTTTCGAACAACTCATGTGTTATAAAACTGTAATATATTGCTGCAATAACATATTGATGCATACTAAAACATCTGTATATGCAGTTTAATCATATTTTTTACAGGAATTGTGAATTATTTATGACACTTTTCAGGTAATATTTTATCATGCCTCTTAATAATATATGAACAAATAGAAATTCGGTGGGGAGTCACCCAGTTCAAGCAGCATGTTTTTCAACCTGTATTAGTCAAATATGTGAAATTATTTGCTTGGACAGCATTTTTTAAAGTTTTAACGCTACTTCTTTGAATCAGGTATGCTTCATTTCTTTTTTGAATCAAGTATGCTTCATTTGGAGAGATTGTTTTACTAGGGTACATTCGTGATGACTTTCATTCATGATGACTTTCTCTTCTCTCTTTTTGAAAACTTTCTCTTCTCTCTTGATCATTTCTTTGTTTGTCATCTTCTCAATCATTGTAGGGGGGTCAGATCTTTTGGGGGCATCAATAGCCCCAACTCCCCTCCATGTGCATGTATGCTACATTCCGAAAAAATTCATTCTACATTGTGAAAAATCCATGATTGACAAGTTTTGGCCATGCACTCAGAAATTTTCTCAGTGAAGTTTTTCCTGTAATTTTATCCTGGAGGAATTATTTGACATTTTCAGAAATAGATTTTCAGGGGCACTGGAAATATGTATAGTTCGTTTTTATAAAACGTTTGTAAATTGAAAATGGACAAAAAATGGACCACTCTCAAAGTCGTTGACACAAACTTTTTACTATAGAATTTTTGGCCTAAAAAAATCGTGAAGATCAGTTGAGCAGACTCTGTAAATTATAGAAATATAATATGATACTTGCTATTCACCATTTTATTCGCAAGCTTTCCCAGGAAGAGAGACTATAAGTTCTTGTGATTACAAAATTTACAATCGAGATATAAATGTGGAAAATTACTATTATGCAAAGTAGGTGTAAACATGTTTCCACTGCCTGATATTGTCTTAGCAATAAGCTAAGTGCAATTAGCAGTTCCAAAAACGATAAAAAACAACAGTGCTTGCAAATTTTTCACGAAAGGCGAAGTATGACAAGGCACCACGCGGTACTGTGCCGCGAAGTATGACAGGGCCTTAAGTCTTGTTAGTATGAATAAGACAACCAGCATCAGGCAGCCCCGCATGGTACCTCATGGCAAAGTATGACAGGGCCTTAAGTCTACGTGTAGGTCAAACCTAAGCCAACATTTCATGTGCCAAATATGACTTTTTCAAAGTTGAGTAGAATTCAGCACAACAATAAAATAATGTGCCAGTAACCGCCTCATGAAAATGATTAGAATCAGTGTTGAAATAGTAGAAGAAATAAGATGAGGCGCCAAAGTGAAACAGGCACCAGGGTAAGGCGGTCACCAACATAAGATTGTGCCTAATATATTCAGTAAAAAGGCTTAGCTGTTCTTGATCTCATTAATCGAGAAAGTAAACAGCATGGTGAAACATTCACCCATAGAATGGTTTCACTAAATATTTGATAATATGATTGAGAAAAGCTCATCACTATACTCTATGCTATGGAAGGTTGCAGCTTGGAAAGTTCGAATGGTTCTAGATAAAAGATCAAGGGCCCGTTTCATCAAAGAGACTTAACTTCAGCTGAGCTGCAGCTTGAGCTGTAGCTTAACTTTACATGTTATACCATTGCCGTTAAGCAGCAGCTCAGCTGTCTCGTGCACACAAAACATATCGAGAAAATTAAGATGATGCTCAGCTGGAGCTTAAGTCTCTTTGATTAAACCCGCCCTCAGATTCCATTAAGAGTAGAACCCTTTTTATCCGTTGACTGCAATTTTCCATATATCCGTAAATATTATGGTTCCTGGAACTTGAGTGATTCATTAGAGTAAATCGGTGTTCCTTGATTTACCCACTGCATTCACTTTCTCAAGCTCAGTAACAATTTTAGTGTTCATAAGTCAAATACATGGTTAAAAGTCTCATATCTTCATTTATCTGCTCTTAATTCATGGGCAGATCGATATTTTCTCCACAGATTCCACTTGGAAACATGGTTGTGCAGCAGTGATTATCTAATGGCTGGCATAGACTGGCTTTGCAAGCATTGCAGTCCGTAACAGAAAAATCATTCTCGTCCAAGTAAAAGTTCTGAAACCTACTCGTATATTCAATGGTCACAGACGATCTTAGTAATATCAGAAAAATCATTTGCCTTACTGTCAGAGAAACGCAAATTGAAAAGTTTCAACTGAGTTTAAGATATTACAATGTGACGGCAATATAAAAGCAGATTGGCACATGAGAATTTGTTTAATATCATTTTTCAGTAGCAACTGTACAATTTTGTATGTCAGTATCATTTGTGGTTGTTGAGGTTACTATCCATTAGCGCCAAGAAGCAAGTGAATTACTATAACATTACTTCTAGATCATATACACTACACTACCTGCTTATAGAAAACTAGTTTATTAGAAAATGCCCCCATGGGGCAGAAAAAAGAAGAATATACTTGCTTGGATAGTTGCCAACCTTAAATAAGGAGTGGACTAGATTTTTGAGAAATTGGGTTGAAGTTGGAAAAAGTTCACTTATCTAATATTCGATTTTCATTCTTTCTCATCAAAAAATTTTTCATGTCTGAGAAAAACTATATTCCACAGCATCGTGCATTTTGTCCTTCCCCTGGCATCAGCTACAGTAAAATTTTTCTATATGGAAATTATATACAATGATGCCCATGGCTGACTTCACTCAAATTAATAGAAATGGTAAACTAATAGCATTCTAACTCCCGACCAATTCAAAGCTCCTGCCTCTCACTACTTGAAAAATAGCGAGGGAGGCACATTATAGTCATTTTCAGGACTAAAGAAGCCGGAGGTTGGTTACACTAATTCAATATGAGGATAATTCTATCATCAGGATTAAATTGTTGGTCTTTTTGACATTGAGATTATACCAAACTAACCGAGTCACGATTTTGTTCAAAATCATCTTGAGCTCGAGCTCAAACCCCTTTAGTGCAACTGGGCCTTGGTTACATACATTGGGCACAACGTGCAAATGGGGCAACAGAGTAAAGCATACAAAAATGTCATTAAAAAGCTCCTGATCCAGTCATGCCTATATCAGGGGTGTGCGCCAAATCCGGTTTCCGCTTCTCCCCCACTCTACTCGCACTCCCATAGCAGCAGTACGACTGCTTTGAAATCAGGACGGGAGCGATCGGGATGGGCGAAATTGCTTCCTGTCTGCAATCCTGCAAAAAGCGCTCTTTCTGCAAATTTCAGTTTAAAACCAAAAACTGTGAATAATGCTATTTTGTTCAGTAGTTTCAACAAACACTTGTGATAACTTGATTTCGAGTACCTATATTGAGAGAATAAATTTGTTTATAGCTTGTGATCAATAAAACTTACGGATTGAATTCTATAGGATATGTTATATAAAATGACCGAATTAAACATATCCTGCACAATCAATTTAGTTTTAAGAAGACTTTGTGCTGTAGCTTTTTTCTAAAAAAACTGAGTGGGATTTTATGTGTCACTTTTCCACAGTTGATTATTGTTTTATTAACACTAAATTTAGTAAAAAAGTTCAGCGAATTGGAAGCCCACATGTGTGAGGGGGAACATGGGGGTACAAACTACCCCAAGAGTTTTGAAACTGGAAAATTAGTTATGAAAAAACAGTTTTTGGTCAGCTTTTTTTGAATTTTTTGTCTTAAAAAAACCAAAAAACCTAGGTCCTCCCTTCTACCCTCCTCAAAATTTCGGAGATGCACATGCTTGGTTGGAAAGTGTGTTGATGCATTTAGCTGCAGAATATACTTTTCCACAGACATGGAAAATTTTTCAATGAGAAAGAATGAAAATCCAATTATAGAAAAGTGAATTTTTTCCCACTTTAACCCAAGTTCTCAAAAATCTAGTCGGCTCCTCCTTCAAGCTCAGCGACTATCCAAGCAGGTATATTCTTTTTTTCTGCCCGGACATTTTTTAATAAACTACTCCACCATTTTTTAGTGGGCATGAAAAACCATGCATGAAAACCGTCATACACGCACATTGAAGTTTTAAATTTGGCCATCTTCACATCAAAGAAAGAATAAAAAACAATCTTAAAGCTATGAATTCTCACCTTCGGAAGAAGTAAAAGATGTGTAAACTGTATAGTACTCAGAACACGTTGTAAAGAAAGTGTAAAGTGACCATATCGATTGAATTCCTCATGGTCAAGAACCCTTCAACCCAAAATATCGCAGAAGTACCTTTGTTTACACATCGGAAAATTTTTAGTGCAAGTGATTGCGTTCCTTGAATTCCCCGTGGTCAGAAACCCTTTCGCTCAAAAATCGCAGAAATACATTTGTTTACACTTAGGATAATCTTTTCGAGAATTCAATAGCTGCAATCACTTTATACACCAAAAAATCAGGGAAATTCGTTTGTTTACAGTCGGGATAATTTTTTTGTGTAAAGTGACCGCATCCATTGAATAACCTCCTGTTCAGAATCCCTTCCACCAAAAAATCCCGAAATACGCTCGTTCATATCTGCGATACCTTTTTTAATGTAAAGTGACCGCAAACATTCAATTCCCCCCTTCCCGGGTCGAAAATCCCTCCCACCAAAAAGTTGGGGAAATTCGATGTTTACGTTCGGGATAATTTTTTGTGTGGCGTGCAGGTTTTTTTTAGGCCAATTAGGGGCCATGGCTCCTAATAATTCCGATCGGCTCCTGAAAATTTAGCGGCACAAGCCAAATTGGCTTGTAAAAATTAGAGCCTAACGACCCTTTTGATTAGTAGTTTCTTGTGTGAAGATGCATTTTTATGCATTTTGAAATGGAAAATACCAAAAATTTTCCGGCGCTTCACACCAGATTTCAAATCATCTATATGATTCTTGATATCATTTTGTCGTGCGGTTACAAAATGTCGGCCTAGCTTATACTTATAGCTTTTAATAACCAGCATGTTATGCGTGAATGTTTGACCTTGTATTGTTTTTCCGCGTACTTGACAAAAATCAAGATTTTTAGATTGTTTTTACTAAATCGTTTTGCAGTGCTTTAGAATTTTCGGCTTTCGTGGACATAACTTTTTGCATTTGGAAAATGATTGAAACATCATCAACGTGGTAATGGCGGAAGTTCTTGCTATCTGAAGAAGCCATCCAGATTCTTTGTTGCTTGACTAATTTTTGAATTTTAGTTTGCCAGACTGAAAACACATTGAATTAAATGAAAAATTAGACCCATTTCATGCAGGAAAAAAATATCAAAAATATTCATTTTCCAGAACTATAGAATATCAAAATCTAAAATTTTCTTCCGGTGCTAAGAGCTGGAATTAATTATCAATATTTAAGTCGAAGTAAAATACCTATCGCGCTTTTCAAAGCTATCATTTGAAAACTACCTTTTTGATAAATAATGATGATTGGTACTGGCTCCAGATATATCAGATCATAAATGAAGTAAAAATGTTTGACCTTTTTGCCAAACCAATGGTGAAAAGATCATGATCGACCACTGGTAAATGCAGAAGAATGTGCAGAAAAAATGAATTTTCCGACGTTTTAGAAGCCCCAAAATCACAAAAGTTCCGAACAAGTTACTAGTCAGCCTTCTGATTTTTCCTCCATAACTCCGGAAATTCAGTTTTAAAGGTCTGAAACTGACGCGAACTGAATGAAATACAAAGGATGTAACTTTTAATTATTTTCTGGTTATTTGGCGAATTTATCAGTTTTAGATTGAGCAATTGAACCTTTATCTGTGCAACCAGACTTTTCCTTAAGTTGCACATTGCAACCTGGCCTGACCTTATTATTCTGTGCATGTGATCGAGAACGTATTCAAAATGATTAATCTGTTATGTGGGTTCTACTGTGATTTTGGAGAGTGTTTTTGAATAAACTTGTTGAAAAAACATTGTTTTTTTACTTCCACATTCATTTACATTTTTTTAGTTATTAGTTTTGGCGTGCTAAAATTCGTATTGGCCTGTAAAATTTTGATCCTAACCTGTAATTGGGGGGAGGGGTTGGGGGGACCCCACCCCCAACTTGGCCAACCATATACCCAACCCCCCCCCCCCCAAGTTTAGAAAAACATTAGAAAAAATTGGCAAAAAAGTGTATGTTTTTGGACTTTTTTCGACCCCCTCCCCCAAAATTATCCCCCCCCCCCAACTGGTCGGACCTCTTACAGGTATGCTATGCTAGGAGTCAAATGGTCTGTCAAGAAAAGATGAAAAAACCCTGGTGGCGTGACTGCATCCATCGAACTCTACATAGCCGAAAAACCCTCCCTAAAAAATTGCAGAAATACATATTTACACATAAGATAATTTTTGTGTAAAGTGATCTCGTCTATTGATTTCACTGTGGTCGAAAACCGTTTCCAGGATAAAATTACGGAAAAAATTTTGTTTACACCCGCGATAACTTTTTCTGTAAAGTGACCGCATCTATTGGATAGCCTCCATTCGAGAACCCCTTCCACCAAACAATTAAGAAAATACTTTTGTTTACACATGGGATACTTTTTATGTGTAAAGTGACCACGTCCATTGAATTCCTGAAGGTCGAAAACCCCTCCTCGAAAAAGACCATGGAAATACCTTTGTTTTACACGCAGGATAATTTTTCGTGTAAAGTGACTGCGTTCATTGAATTACTAGCGGTTGAAAACCCCTTCCACTAAAAAATCGCTGAAATAGGCCTGTTTACACATAGGATAATTTTTTCGTGTGACGTGACTGCATCCATCGAATTCTCCATCGCCTAGAACCCCTCTCCACAAAACATCACATTTGTTTACACTCAGGATAATTTTTTGTGTAAATTGATTGCATTCATTAATTACCCACGGTCGAAAACATCCCCTACGAAAAAATCATGAAAATGCGCTTGTTCACACTCGGGATAATTTTTTGTGTAAAGTGACCACGTGCATTTAATTCCCCATGATCGAAAACCTCAGCACCCCGAAAATCCCAATAAGGCTACCGGTTCAATTCAAACTGCAAAAAATTCTGGCACCTTAGTGCATTATGCTGCAAAAAATTATTTTTTGAAGCCGTAAGTATTATAAGAAAGTTGTCGACTTTGGCGGTTCCCGAGACTTTGGACCACCATATAATTGAATTGAGGCCATATTTTTAAAAAAATTAAAAATTGCAGTTGACATTGCACCCCCAAGATGCTTAGGCCGAAGTATGGAGCTTGGATATGGCATCCCCCCTTTCGGGGCGTGGTGGAACTGGGAGCCCTCAAAAAGTGCGTCTTTGAATGATTTTTGGGCCCCACCGAGCACCACTTGCAGACGGAGGCGAAATGACAAAAGGCACCCCATAGTTTGCCCCTATGCTTGAAATTAAGAAAAAAAATCCGAAGGTTGTTGCTCTTACCGTTTTGGCTCTAGGGGGACATGAAATTTGGGGGCCAAGTTTATTATATAGGTTGACGCTATCGCGCTACTTTTGAAATATTATGATTTAAGAATTTACGTTTAGGTGCGGAAGCAGTGTGAACTATTGGAGCAAACCTACGTGCTTTCCTTCAGACCGCGACTGTTGACACCATGTTTAAGTAAAAATAAGATGCAATTTTTCACACGAACCCTTACTCTATAATAATATAAATCTATAATAAAATCAGCAAAATCCATTTTAAAATGTATTCTAGAGGATCCAACACGCTTTAGAAATTTTGACGCGGAAAAATTGACTAGAAACCCAATATTCTGCTCATAAAAAATGATCATGACGCTACATTTTATACGTATAAGCTCGAAGAAATAACGTGCTCAATAAAAGATTTAGACGCTTAGAATGATGAAAAACCGATGGAAGCCTCAGGTAGAGAGACATTTCTAAAGAGAGCTTGATGTCGATTCTCGTGTGCAGTGGAGGAAGAATAAAAAATATCGACGAGTTTTCTTGGCAAATCACCGAAATTTTGTCTATATTGTAGACAACAGAAAAAATGCCAAAAAGTTCCGCGACTTTGTTTCGAAAATTGAAATATCTATATAATATAAATAAAAAAGCAGGAAAATTTTCGGTGCTATAGATTAGCATGTAACTAACTACCTTAGTAAAAATATAATTGTGGCCCTTGTGCGTTTGTATAAACCTACGCCCCACAACGCCAAAAACTCCACCTCAGGCGTTCACTTCCATATTCAGAGATGAATGTCTTTTCTATATTTCTTCCTGCTACAACTTCACTTTCTTCATTATTTAGGCTTCTGTTTTTCTATATAGGTACACCTCTATGTCGAGATATGTGGAAGAGTATACGCCTTCATTTTCTTCAAAAATACCCGAAAGTATACACGTTGTGAAACGGGGCAATATGGCTAAAGTCATTCCTAAGGCAGTTGTTCTCGAAATAAACGTCCGTCGTAGATTTGTTTTTACACTTAATGAAGTTTTTGTTTCTATAAAAGATCAGCTGATCCTGACTTTATCATAGTCAAGACGTCAAAACAAAGTCACGAACGGAGTATCGAAAGTACGTTACTTGAAAACTCTCTGCAGCACCTGCTGAGGCAGTACAGTGCCGCTGGTACGATCATAACGTCGCTCATTTGTTGATGGTTCTCCTTCAACCACAGACTAACCAGTCATGGTGAATATGCTTTCAGGCGATGAAACCACTTGGATAGCATCTTTTGAGCTTGTCTTATCTAAACACATCGTAACATAACACGTGGTAAGCAAGCAGTACATATTCCACAAGTTTATTGGAAAATGCATCGATGGGACAGAAAAGGGAGGATATACTTGCTAGGAGCACATTCTCCGCCCTTTTCTCACACTTGCCAAGCTAGAAAATGGGATGGACTAGATTTTTGAGAACTTGGATGAATCCAGTTTTGTAACAGCGGATTTTTTTCCTTTCTCATTTAAAAATTTGGCTATCTGTGAAGAAGTATATGCTGCAGCTTTGTGCATTTTGTACTACCACTGGGGTATTCTCATGTAAACGATTCCCAAGTCAGTAAATTCTCATGTGAGGGAATCCCAATTGACCGAATTTCCAAGTGAGCGAATCCCCAATTGAGTGATTCCCGTGTGAACGTATTCCCAATTGGGCGATTCTAAACGAGCGATAGAGTATGTAATAACACTTTCTTCATATTTTCCTTCTTTACTTCATACTTTTCTTTATATGTATTTCTTTTTTCTTTCGTTTTCTATGTGTATTGCTTATATTTTCGTTTTTATGTATGTTTTTACCATTTCATCTTTACCTTTTCATCTGCTTTCCTTCATTTTCTTCCTTCTCGTAATCAAATTTTTTCTTCTGCTCATAACAGTACATTATAAGTTGTTATTTTAAATAACTGTAGTCTCCCGTTGTACAGTTCGGCATGCATGAGTCTTTCATCGTCGTGAGTGTTAAAATCTTCATAAAAAATATAAACAAAAGAATACTGGAGGAAATAAAAGACCGAGAAAAAGGAAACGTCATCAAAAATAAAAACTTTAATAATAAGTGAAAATAGGCGAAAAAGCATTACAAAAAGAAAAAAACATGAAAAAGTGACAAGAAAGAAGAAGCAAGATAGGGAAAGCAGCAAGGAAGAAAGAAAAAATAATGTGGAAAAAACAAAAAACAAAAAGATTCAGGAGAATGGAAAGAGAAAAAGATAAAGTAGTAAAAGCAAAAAACTAAGATGAAAAGTAGGTAAGAACGAAGAAAAATCATAAATGATAAAATTAAAGAGAAAATGGAGCGTGCCGAATAGTATAAGAATTACGATTATATGGATGACAATGCTTATTAAAAATGACAACTTGTAATGTATTGTTTCATAAGCAAAAAAAGTAGATGACAGGAAAAAAGTAAATGATAAAAAGCAGAGGCAAAAGATAAAAATGCAAAAACGTCAGACATGCCCGGCAAGAATTTTCCAGGGGAGGATCCTTGTACTTTTTATCCAGAAGGTAGTGGGGGTGGGTGAGCAAAAAAACAAAAAAAAGTTCTGAAAGCTTGTTTTTCATACAAAATATGCACAAAAATCATCAAAAAAGCTGTCCTGAAAAATGTTCAGGGAATATTTGATCACTTTTTTTGGGTCAGTGGTTTAGCTAGGGTCTCGGGTAAGTTTACCCCTCTACCCCTATGGGCATGTACGAAAAACATACATAAACGAAAACATAAGCAACACACAGGACGAAAGAAAAAAGAAATATATATAATGAAAAATGCAAGGTAAAAACGTAAAATCTGAAGTAAGTGTTATTACATTCTCTATCGCTCATTTGGAATCGCCTGATTGGAAATTCACTCATTTTGGAATTGGCTCAATTGAAAATAGCTAAATTGAGAATCGCTCACTTGGGAATCGCTCATTTAGGAATAGACCCTACCACTAGTATCCTATCAACTACAGTAAAATTTTTCCGAATGAAAATTATGTGCAATGCAGCTGATGGCTGGCTTCACTCAAATGTGGAAAAATAGAAAACTAAAAAATTTAAACTGTCTATCTCTCACCCAAATTTTCGTTCAGAAAACATGGTGTTCACCCACAAAAGAATTTGTGACCCAAAGGTGCAAACTGCAACCTGCCTATTTCCAATTCGATGTACCCAAAACCGACTCATATGTTGCAGATTGGATCCACCTACTTACATCTCTAGACTGACGCATGTTTGATTTTACATGAAACAAAATTGTATCAGGGACCCACATGAAACACTAACTCCCCAATTATTCATCTGTATCTCTGTTAATGTGATGGGCAATCTTCCTCTTATCTGTCATCAAATTTCCATGTTTTATAGTCATTTCGATCAACCTCTGCGTTAAATTGTATGTTACATTGATCAAGAAAGTATACATATGGCACCAGTTAAATGAAAATGCGATATATGTATAGCAATGACTCATATCAATCTTATTTTTGAATTTCAGATTTTTCCTCCTCCGGGAATTCGTTCACACAATTGATTTAGTTGAAGACTTTGTGTGCTTTTCCTCTAAAAATCTGAGTTGTATTTTATGTATCATCAACTTAATACCTGTACTTGGGGGAGTTGGGGGGGAACCCTCCCCCCACTTTGCCAACCCTGTACCCAAAATCATTTACCCCCTCAACCCCCCCCCCCCCCAGTTTGGAAAAAATTAAAAAAATTTGCAAAAAAGTGTATGTTTTTTGGCCTTTTTTGGGAAACATTTCGACTTTTTTCTACCCCCCCCCCAAATTTCGGATTTACCCCCCCCCCCCCCCGCCAACTGGTCGGAGGTCTTACAGGTATGATCAACTTCCCACAGTTGATTCCTGTTTGTAAGTGTACACTGTAAGGCACGATTTCTGAGAGGATTCAGCTCTGTTCTGATAGGCAGAAAATTAACTCTACCTGAAAATCACACATTTGGTGTAACTTGATGCGCTAGGAACGAAAAGGATATTCATTTCGTCTGAAAATCAAAACTCGCACAGCTGCAGTAAGACGAAAGTTGAAATTCTCGATTTTTTTTCGATTTTTGACATACACTACTTTTAACTTTTGCAAGTTTAGATACGTCAGACATTGTGTTCTGAAAATTTACCCAATATTAGGCCAACAGATGGGCCACAATTCACTGTAGGATTCATTAGTGTAAAGTGCTTATTAGGAATACAGTGGTGCTTAAAACATCAAATTTTGAGAGCATAAATTGCCATTTTTCACTAAATTCACCATATATACTGCTAAAGTTCAGAAGGACCAAAAAATTCCGTATTCAATAGATAGCTCACGATGTCTTCTACCTGCTGACAAAAAATTACGGAAATTCATGTACTGCTACAACCTGAAGCTTGAACACTATCTTATAATCGTATTTTCTGGAAGTTCCAACCTCCACTGTGGAACTACCAAAGCTTGATAAATTTTAAAAATGAGACATTAATACAAGTTTTCTATGGTGAATAATAATATAATTCCTAAACTCATATAAAAATAAAATTTGCTGGGCTACAGTCTCCCAAAGTTTGGAATTTTCGCATTTTTTAGCATTTTTCTGTCTATTTACCTGACTTGAGATATATCTGCCTTGGCATTTAGTAATTTTATTGTTGACTGTGTATCTGATACAGAATATAATGCCCCATAATGTGGTATGGAAAAGTTCTCCCGATTGTGTATTTTACACTTTTTAGGAAGTTTTAAAATGTCAAAAATCAAACAGTAAATATGATGAAAATTCAGGTTTCTCTCCACAAAATTGACTATATGTACTGCTAAAGCCAAAAGCACCTAAAAATTTTCCTATACAGTGGATATATTATAATGTCTCCTAGTTGCATACAAAAAATTTCCAAAGTTCATGTACTGCTGGGGCATTAAATCTGCAAAGAACTACTATAGTTGATAAATTCTCGTTTTCAATTTTTGATCAACAGAAGTGGCTTCCATAAAAAATTTGGAATTTTCTTCTTTGAGAATAAGAAAGAACTCATGCATGTGAAAACATTGTCAATGAACTTCCATGACCTACTTTTTCTTCGATATGAAGACTGATATTTGCGAACTTGTGTCCTCTATCAATGTTTATTACGTTCACTGAATAACATTTTCTGGACCGGACATCATTTAAAGGAATTTGTCTTACAATATTTGATATAACAGCAAACTAGTTTTTTTAGATTATCAGGTTACACTAAATTCTTTTTTAAAGTGAGTCTCACAATCCAAGAAATTGCTGTGATAAATGTTGTTCACCGAAGGGATAGGCAACATGCCTCATCTGGGGATTCAATCATGTGGCAATCAATGAGTGATAGAAGTAAGGGGAGTACTGCACCTACAGAGGATACTGATCAAATGGCAGCATCTTTCAACTTCCAAGATTATTTGGAGGATGAAAATCCACAATGTGAGAACAGTCCCTTTGATTGTCCAGAACAAGGATGTGTCAAGTCTTTCCTCAAACATGGTAACTTACTCCCACATCTACGTATCAGTAATCATCAACTGATACAACAAAGAGTCAGCTTGAGACACACTGCTATAAATGCATATAGCAGGAAACTGCAAGCAGCCTGTTTGATGCAATTATTTCCAGATCTTCAAGAAGCATTACAAGCCTTCTATGCTGAAGATATAGCAAATATTGTAGAAGAAGGATGGGCACTCAAAAGTCAAACAAGACGTGAAACACCCACAGCAAACTAGAGGCAGTTTCTACTGAGCAAATTTGGCGAAGAAATCCATCTCGAACAAAAGTCTGATGCTGAAATGATATCCTGGCAGATGCACAAAAATGGACAGTTTTCCAAGGATGAATTTCTAACAGACCAACAAATTTCAAGTTTCTGGTCACAGGAAGCAATTCCCCCTCGTGAAGATGAAGGAACTGATCCTGCTGATGTAGACAGTTTGTGTGAAGAAGATGAAGCTGAGGCTATGAACTACCCAGCACTATATGACCCAAATTTGCAGATAGAAAGTGAATTGCTCCAAACTGATTGCTTTGAAAGCTTGTGATGCTTTGTTTTTCTATTTATGTTCAAATTTCCAATATAATTCCCTTTCATCTCAACTGGAACATGAAATTTCGAGAAAAGTAAACATTTATTGATCAAGAATTGAAAATAAAAAATTTATCAACTGATGTAGATTTTTGCAGATTTAACACCCCAGGGGTCGGTTTCTCAAAAGGCGTCTAAAGTTACACGCGTATAACTTTAGACGTATCCAAGTTGAACGAACTTTAGACGCATCTAAACTTAGACGGAACTTGTAGTCATTTAAAGTTAGACGGATAAAATAGATGACATGTGTTTCTCACCAATAAATTAGACGCGTGGAAGTTTCAGTATGTATGTGCATTTGTGTCTTTCCCAATGGAAAGTAGGGACCTCCACGGGCCGCCCGGCCCAAGAGTGGGCTGGGCTTTGGGCCGCGGAAAAATATTATTTGGCCGAGCCAGGCCAGAGGGTTCAGGCCCATAAAAGCCCGAAAATTTAAGCAACCATTTACGCTTACAAGTGAACTTCCGACAAACGTCCATTTACTGTATGTTTCCTAATTAGAAATTTGCCAGGATTTCACTGCTATTATATTTAGTGTGTATCTAATAATTTAGATGTTATTGTCAGCATAATTACTATTAGTTTCGAATGCAGTTTTAGCTATTAGCAATACTGTTCAGCATTCTGACGAACTTGAAGACTTCTGTTACCAGAGTCACGTGCCGACGAATTTCGTTGAATGTCACGTGATTCACATCACAATTTTTCGTTATGTTTTTCGTTACCTTTAGTGTTACAGTAATTTGCATCAACTTTGCGTTTCGTTTTTATAATTTTTACATGCAATTTATGTGTGTACTTTTTATGTTTCGTCTCTGTTTCATTTGCGCACCTTTTATTTCCATTTCATCTTATTATTTTCTATTGCACACGTAGACTATGGTATGTACCCGTCAGTCAAGAATTTCCGTTAGAGATAAGCTCTCCGAGCTCATCACTGTAATTGGAGCACAATGTGCACCTCTTATCAGTAAAAACTAGCGATGTTTCACAACATGAAATGACTAGTTTGAAATTCTCACTAGTTGACTTTCCTATGTTAAGCATGGAGAGTGAAAACTCGCCCCAATGCTTAACGTTGTGAACTGGAAAATGTCTATGTGACCATAGGCATCTTCTGCAACGATTTCCGCTGCAGAAGTTTGCTTGGGGGAGTGTTAACTCCGCCCAAGGCATACCGTAGTTTATGGAGCCCTTTAAAAGGGCATGTTTTGTTAGTTTGTCACTCATTATGAGGCCTAACTGGTGTTTCGTCTTTTAGCCTTGTGTGAGAGCGCTCTAAACCAATCGATAATTAAGAAACCTACAGTAAACAGCGACTCTCCCCCAATCGCACACACACCAGGCAAACCTACGTTATCCGATCCTACTGTAGACAATGCGTCAAGATTTTCGCCCTACGTCATGCAACTCTTCTACGACTACGCCTACTTAGATTATGATATAATATTATGTGACTTTATGACGTCAATGCCTAGTTTTTATGTCATTTTTTATGTCTTATTATTTATATAAATATGCTTGTTCTGTATGTTAAAATTACTTCAACATTTTATTAATAAATTTGGCTTACCTGCTTTCTCTGCTCTTTACCATCGTCGTAGGGTTGCTGAAAAAACGTCGATTGTTCCGTCCGGCTTTTGCGACCTTTGGAACCTGGAAAGAAATATATTTTCGTTGCGAGACCAAGATTTTCCTTTCAACTTACCTTGGCGTTTTTCTTGATCATTGCCGCTGTCATTTGCCCCTTGATGTTTTCACTTTTCGTTGACGATTCTGAAGAAGGAAGAATAAATTAGGAGCATTTTTGGCATTCAGTCCGATCTGCAGGTTATTCAGCTACAGTAACCTGTATTTTCCATTGACCCAAACATTGATAAACCTTACACTTGCGTCCGCGTTTGCCGTCGTCGACTTTATTATATTTTTATATTGTCAACTGCGTTCGCCACTCCTTGAATAAAATTTGCATACTTCTGCCTCCGGATTCCTTATACGTTACCACTACAGTAACTCGACCGTAGGAACCCCTCCCCGTCGCCGTTAATCGTAGAATCCCGTCACCCTCGCCGAGGAAATGTTTGTTACCGCCGCCTGCCGATCCACAGCCAACCCCACGCCAAATCGCCCGGATTCCCGTCCCCATACATCGCCGTCCATAGGACCCACACTTTGACCCCAGGACCCGTCGCCCAGCGCCGAGTAGTTTGAGAAGAGGTTTAGTAAGTCTTCTCAGGGGTTATTAGTGTTGAGGGTATATTTGTGGGAGTCTCCCCTAAGCTAGTTTCCCTCGGAAGTACCCTCAGTTAAGAAAGCCCTCAGACCCTTAAGGTCAGGGCCAATAAGGGAATTTAGGTTAACAATCGGGTCCCCTACAGTAGGCCATTCTTGGAATGGCACCGTCCCCCATTCTGGTGAATGAGGACTAGGGATTGGCACCCCTGACCCGGCCGCGTTGTCCATTATTCTACAGCAGAACCCTAGGACAAGGCCGAGGTACGCCATAGGTTTACCTGTGGTAGTACCAGCTGGGTTAGGTTCCTGAAACAAAGAAATATAACGGAGCCACCTAACAGGGTCACAGCATGTCACTTGCAGTGTCATGGCCGTATTTCCTATGGAATATGGTATGGGTTTTCCCATCAATGTGACTGATCACCACTTCAGTTAATGTGACATGACTCCCAATTTCGTTTAATGTGACACCAGCATGCATCTCTTCTCTGGTCAAATTTAATTGAAAAGTTCATCAGAAAAGGAGATAAGGCGTCTTATGCACTGCTTTTTTGCATGGCTCATTTCGCCGTTTGGGGAAAGAGGTCAAAATTGCCTTTTCTTCATTTTCATTTTTCAGCCATTTTCTTCAATCACCTTTTTCACTCAAAAAGTCCACAAATGCGTTATTCATGCTTCTTTGGCTTTGAGAAATTAAATATATACAGAGGAAACCAAAAAATTAAGAAGAATGAACTTTTCTGAGTTCAAATAATGGTAACAATGAATTAAATGATTTCTTAATTTTCAAATGATGATTTTCAAATTACCTAAAGCTTAAATAATCAAATTCCGAAAAAAATTGGCCGCAAAGTGCAAACACCTGAAATGGATTCGAATATCACTAATTCCGGTGCAAAGTGCCAGAAAAAACTTTTGGATTTTGATATTCAACAACGCTGGCACAAGAATTTTTTCAGCATTTATTTCGTGGATAAAAATTCTAAGTTTGCAGCCCTTCCATTGTTTTCCGGTCAAGCAAAATGCAAAAATCATATTGAAAACATGCAGCCAAAATTCGAAAATCAGGCAATCAATGAAGAATTGGGATTCTTCAACAACTTCCAGTATTTTCCTTTGCTCGTGATGTTTTACTCATTTTCTAAGTGCAAATGCTTCATTCCTAAAATTCAAACATTTTTAAAGACTACGTACTGCAAGCGAATACAATCAGTGCTAGAAAAAATATTAGTTTGATAATATTTTTATTTAGCAACTTAAATTTGATTTGGTTTTGGTTAATTTTTTTGTGTTATCATAACATTTCATCATTGTGACACACGTTTAAAAAAACGAGCTTTCACGGACCGGGCTCAGGCTGAAAAGCGAACCTGGGTGGGCTGGGCCGCGTCCTTGCCGCCCGTGCAGGTCCCTACTATGCACCCAATAACATATCCTCCACATTATCTGGAGATTTAGCATATTTGTCTATGATATTTTTTGGTAAATAATCCGTCATTTTTGTCACAATTTCGAAACTGTAGCTTTGGGATACAATCAGAATATGGACCGTCCGTTCGATAAAAATTTGAAGGTACAGCCAAATTTGTATCTATCTCAAATCAGACACGCCATTATCTCAACTGTGGTACTAATGCTCGAATTCTTGCGAACGTAACTTTTGAAAATCCAAAACTTTACTAGAAATCGGTCAATGAAAAAATGATCAATTGAAGAAAAGTTCCCTTTAAAGCCTAATTCCAAATTGATTTACAAAAGCCATGTATTCTCATCACTGAGTGCAACAATAATATAAAGAAAAACGTGTAGGCATAATTTGAAAAATTTTCACATTACTTAACCCAGGGTCCCACCCCGTCTAAATTTTTTGTCTAACTTTAAACGTGTTTAGCTTGAACATCTTTCGAGAAACATCGAATAAACTTATGACGTCATTTTAGACGTGAGTTAGAGGCATTTAGGGTTGAACGCTTTTTGAGAAACCGGCCCCAGCAGTACAAAACTTTAGAAATTTTTTGTAGGCAGCAAACATCGTATTATATCCAATATATAGGCAAATTCTGGGTGCTTTCGGCTTTAGCAGTACATGTAGTCATTTTCTTGGAGAGAAACAAGCATTTTCACCATTTTTACGGTCTGATTTTGACCATTTAAACCTTGCTAAAAAGTGTAAAATGCACAATTTAGAAAACATTTTCATATCACATTATAGAACATTGTATTCTGTATCAAATACACAGCCAATAATAGAATTACTAAATGCCTAGGCCGATATATTTCAAGTCACATAAATACACAGAAAGATGCTGAAAAATATGAAAATTCCAAACTTTGGGATGCTGTAGCCCTGCCAATTTTATTTTTTATGAGTTTGGGATTCATTTTAATATTGACCATACAAAACACGTTTTACTGTCTCATTTTAAAAATTTATCAAGCTCTAGTAGTTCCACAGTGGAGGTCGAACTTCCAGAAAATACAATTATAAGATGGTGTCCAAACTTCAGATTGTGTGACCCTCTAGCAGTACATGAATTTCCATAATTTTTGGTCAGCAGGTAGAATACATCATGAGCTACCTATTGTATAGGGAATTTTTTGGTCCTTTTGAGCTTTAGCAGTATATATGGTGATTTTTGCGAAAAATGATAATCTTTGCTCTCAAACTTTGAAGTTTCAAGCACCACTGTATTCATAATAAGCACTTCACACTAATGAATCCTACAGTAAATTGCAGCCCATCCATTGGCCTAATTTTGGGTAAATTTTCGGAACACAATGTCTGACTTACCTAAACTTACAAAAAATAAAACAAGTGTATGTCAAAAATAGGAAAAATACAAAATTTTCAACTTTTGTCTTACTATAGACATGTGAGTTTTGATTTTCACACAAAATAAACATCATTTTTGTTCGTAGCGCATCAAATTACACCAAATATGTGATTTTGAGGATTCAATTTTCGCTTGGAAATTTGAGAAATATTTGACTCAGATAACAATTGTTTTTGATTCCATAAGAGTACTCTAGGAGCATTTATATTTTCGCATCAAGTTTCCGGAATCCATTTTAATCATCAATTTTGATGACTACCACTTATTTCTGCTGCTATTATTATGGTCCTTTTTCCCCAAAATGTTTTATAATAATTAGAGTGAAAAGCAAGTGCAAATTTATATTTTTACAATTTCCTGACTGAACGTATGTTATCATACTCAATTAATCATTAACAATTTTTCGAGAAAGAAACATGTGACACAAAAGCTTCATATAAGCAATTTCGACAACAAAGCTAACATTTATCATTTTCCGATTTACAAGCATTTGTAAATAGCAGACTAAACTTTATTCTATGCATTTACTATGCATAAATCCATTTTCTTTATATTGGATTTTCATTCTTTTGCAAAAAAATTTTCTATGTCTGTGAAAAAGTATATCCTGCAGCATCGTGCATTTTGTCCTTTCCCTGGCATCAACTACAGTAAAATTTTTCTATTTGAAAATTATAAGCACATGACTCCAAATTTGAAGAAATAGTAAACCAATAGCATTCTAACTCCCGGCTGATTCAAAACTCCTGCCTCTCACACTAGCTGAAAAATAGTGATGGAGGCATATTACAGTCATTTTGAGAATTATAAAGAAACCTGGGGTTGGTTGCACTAACCCAACATGATAATAATCTCAACATTGGGATTAAATTGATGATCCTGAGGTTGAGCTAATCATCCAAATTATTGTCTTCCAATGCACAAACAACACTCACTTCTGGATTAACTAATACTGAGGTTGAAGTTCGAGTTCAGGAATCGCAGAAATTTTTATATTTATTTGCTTTAGAGATAAGAAAATTATGCAAAATGTTAGTCCAATGGGACAGCTCGAGCTGAGAATAATCTCTACATTGAGCTCATTATAATCCTGATCACATTCAAATTATACCAAACTTGAGATCAAACTGACTCCCCTTTTTGTTCGATTTTTCCTTGAGCTCTAGCTTAAACCTCTTTAATGCAACTGGACATTGGTTGGAAAGTATTTTGATGCACTCACCTGCTGAATACACTTTATCACAGACACTGAAAATTTTTTTTAAAGAAAGAATGAAAATCCAATATAATGAAAGTGAATTTTTTCTAACTTTAATCCAAATTCTCATAAATCTAGTCCACTTCTTTTTCTAGCTTGGCAACTATCCAAGGAAGTATAATCTTATTTTTTCTGCCCAATCAGGGCATTTTCTAATAAACTAGGCCACCTCTTTTTAGTGGGCCATGCATGAAAACCTTTGTAGAAGCACCTTGAAGTTTTAAATTTAGTCATCTTCACATCAAAAAAATAATAAAAAAAGTAATAAATCTTAAAGCTATGAATTCCCACTTTTGGTAATAGTAAAAGATGCCTAAACCACATAAAACTGGAAACATATTATAAACAGAGTGTAAAGTGACTATTTCCATTGAATTCCCTATGATCAAGAACCAATCAACTCGAAAAACCACAAAAAGTGCTTTGTTTACACACAGAACAATTTTCTC
Source organism: Romanomermis culicivorax (assembly GCA_963922205.1). Classification (NCBI taxonomy): domain Eukaryota; kingdom Metazoa; phylum Nematoda; class Enoplea; order Mermithida; family Mermithidae; genus Romanomermis; species Romanomermis culicivorax. The sequence goes on from CAWUHX010000462.1 coordinate 29,193, forward strand.
TGTCCATTGAATTTCCAATATGGTCAGAAACCTTTTCTTCCAAAAATTGCAGAAATATATTTGTTTAAACTCAGTATTATTTTGTGCATAAAATGATCACATTCATTAAATTCCCCGTGGTCGAAAACCCCTTTGTCAAAAAATCAGGAGAATAAGTTTGTTTACAACTGAGATAATTTTTTTGTGTAAAGTGATGCATCCATTTAATTCCCCATGGTCAGAAATCTTTTCTTCCAAAAATCACAGAAATACATCTGTTTACACTCAATTTAATGTTGTGTGTAAAGTGATCACATTCATTAAATTTTGTGTTCTCCAAAACTCCTTGCCCTAGATCATCACAAAAATACACTTGTTTACTCCTGAGATTTTTTCTTGTAAAGTGACCGTGTCCATCAACTTCAGATTGATCAAAAAACCTTTCCTCAAAAAAGTCAAAGTGTACCTTCATCTACATTAATGAGTTTTTTGTGTATATTGACCACGTCCATTGAATTCCCCATGACCAAAACCCTTACACCCCGAAAATGCCAATAAGGCTACTGGTTCAATTGAAACTGCAAAAAATTCAGGCACCATAGTGCATTATGCTGCAAAAAGCTATTTTTTTGAAGCCATAAGTTTATATAACAAAACTGGGGAATTTCACGGTTTCTGCGACTTTGGACCACCATATAATTGAATTGAGGCCATATTTTAAAATATGAAAAATCACATTTGAGATTGCACCCCCAAGATGCTTAGGTCAAAGTATGGAGCTTGGATATGGCACAACCATTGCAGGGGCAATAGAACTGGGAGCCCTCAAAAGGTGCATTTTTAGCATGTTTTTGGGGCTCCATCAAGCAATACTCGCAGATAGAGGCGAAATGACAAAAGGCACCGCTTAGTTTGCCCCTGTGCCTGAAATTAAGGAAAAAATTCGATGATTCTAGCTCTTACCATTTTGTCTCTAGAGAGGGACATGAAATTTGGGGGTCAAGTATATTATAGGTTGACGCTATCATGCCACCTATGATAAACAGAGTATATTGGGCATGATGACATATGACCAAATCAGATATTTCTTGTAGTTGAAATGAATACAAAAAAAATGAGTCTACATAGTGTTCAAAGAAAAAGAAGAAAAAAACAGTGGAAAAGACGAAGCATGCATAAATCAATCAGACAAACATTAACCTGAAAGGAGAAAAAAATAATTGATGCTTTTTACATAAAACTAAAAGAAATTATAGAATTGAAAATGAATGAGGAAATGTATTTACTAGAAAGGATAACAAAAAGCGTTAGAAATCTCATACATAAAAAACATGTCAAAGAAAAAAATTTGATACAAAACAGAAGAATGAAAATTAAGCACTAATAATACCATTTGATATATAAACAGTCAAGGTAAAGGAATTCTAACAATGTTAAAGGGGTAGCACTAAAACATGGATCGCACAACGGATCTAAAATATTTCAATGGGAGGCGAGAGATTTGTGTAATGACAGTTTAATGGCAGAACACAGCCAGACATAAAATTACAAAATGATAATTATAAATCACTGACCCAAATTCCAGCACATGATGCAATGACTACAGTAATTGCATTGCCTGGTTTGAATAAAGATGAGATGCTTCATATATGCTCATCTTTGGTTGTAAAGATCAAGAAGTTGTAAAGTGACACTAAAACAGTTATGGGAGACTGGAAAAATCACTACAACACCCCTCCCCCTTGCAGCAGGTCGCCTTAAGCGATCAAGACTACAAGGTGCAGTGGAAGCATTGTAGTGAGAGAATTTCTGAACCTCATTTGTGAAAGAATGAGGGCAAGATGTAACAAAATCCAAACTGGCGAGAAAATGAGCTTAAGAGACTTACTTAACTAGGCAAGACATGGCAGCGGCAAACTGGTTGTGTGAATTAAGTCATCACAAAGAAAAATACGTACATGAAAAATTTTCACAGGGCTGGTCTGAAAACTGCAAAAAGCTCTAAAAATGAAAGTAAAAACAGGGCATCAAGATTACATTTTTTGAGCAGAAAAATTGAAGAAAACAAACAAAACAAACACAGAAGAACTAAAAATATCAACAGTTATGATAGACTGCTGAACTAGCAACCAGTGATGTGGGAACCAGAATGTCAATGTGACTGGTGAGAAGGATCTTAATCAAGTTGAATATTGGCATCAGTTGTGAACTTATTCATAGGTGGCGGATTACTGAGAGCAGGTACTTAGAGAAAAATACTTAAACGGATGTAGAATTTAGAAAAGATTTTTGACCAAAAAGTAATAGAAAATAAGAAAATAGTTTTTTGAAGATTTTGAAAATGAAATTTGTGTTGAGAGTATGATGATGAGAATGTTTTGAACTTTGGCAAATTAGTTATTTTTTTTTGTTTTGAAAAATTTGGGAAGTTTTGAGTTTTTAGAAATTTTTGAATATTTTGGGATGAAGTTTGACTTTAGACAGACAGCTTTTCTCAATTATGGACTTGAGTATGACCTTCACAACCAAAGGTAACTTGAGATTAACTTCAGAAGCAGTCTCCAGCCTCAGCATCCGAAATTGCGCAAGCTAGGCCAAGGCATAATGATTGATCAGATCAGTGGAAACTGACCACTGGAAGTTGGCATTCAGGCAGTCGGAGGATGAGCACAGTGAGAAACTCAAATCAGAAAGACCAAGAAAAGAACAAGGCTTATAAAAATGCATACAACTTAAAAAATGAAACATCATGGTGGCAGCAGCGAATCAATGTCAGGCAGCTGCCTACACTATTGGCGGGTTGTGCCATCAAAAATCTAACTGAATAAAGCATTTGTAAACAAAAGCGAAGGAAAAAGTTTTTGGAATAAAAATTTTGTAAGCTTAAGAAAGAAAAGAAAATAAAGCAAATGCAAAATTCAAAACAAAAACAAGCATCATGCACAAAATGAAATCCTGAAGATCTTCCAAGGTCTGCTCTCAGAAATTTGAGATTCAGTGTCAGGTGAAGCCACGCCGAATGGCCACTCACAATTCAGAACCTATAGCTATGGGTAAATCCCTCTACCTATATCCATAGGGTAGTTGCAGGAGTTCACACCAGTAATGCAGTCATGAAGAGACATGTATATACATCATGTTTAGCATGTATAATATACAACTCAAGAGTTAGAATAAGATTTTCCTAAGCAGAGGGACAACAGACCTTGATAACTCAGACTAGGTTTGAGGAAGTAGTCAGAGCTGAAAAAATTTGTTTGTTGGGGGGCTATATGCATAAATACAATGCAATGCAGAAGTGAGGTGCCAAAAATAATAAGTTTTAGGACTTTTGAAAATTTGTAAAAGTTAATTATTATTACAGAAAATAAATACAGATATCTGACAAAATTAATTTAATTATTTAGCGAGAGCAGATGGCTGAGGAGGACCACCAGCTTCAGCTAAAAACATTTCCCTAGCAGATCATGGAGTATAATTCTTAAGGTGAGAAGTGGATACAATTTGAGGCCTACCAGGAGAATCTGATGCATCAATAGTGAAGACATTATGCTCTAGAGTTGAGATATTGGTAACAATGTACGGGACGATGTAGTCGGGCTGTATCTTATTACCTTTCTTAGAGTTAGCCAGTAACATGAGATCGTTTGTGATGATCTTGTGATCTTTAGCTTTCTTATCATAATAGGATTTACTGGTGCTTGCAGCTTTTTCCAGGTTTTTGCTAACATTCTTATGCAGATTCAGATGAGATTGAGTCAGAATATGCTGATAAGTGTCATAATTTAAAGGTAAAGTCAGATGTTTCGGGCATTCATAATCAAACCTGATTCAAGGCTCATGACCTCTCAACGATTTGAATGGAGAATGGCGGGTAGCAGTGTGATGAGTTGCATTATAAGCCAAGACTGTGTAGGGTAGGTATTGTTCCCAATTATCGGGGTCATCCACGGTATACCATTTTAGTTGAGAAATTAATGTTTGATTGAATCTCACAACCAACCCATTGCACTGAGGATGATAGGCAGTAGTTTGAACTTTCCTAATTTTAAGTAGCTCACAAACATCTTGCATGAGTTTTGAGGTGAAACAGCTACCTTGTTCAGAGAGCAGAAATTGAGGAGTGCCATGTTGAAGAATGATGTTGTTGACAAAACATTCAACTATACTAGAAGCCTTCTGATCAGGGATTAGGTGAGCGCTTATCTATTTAGTGAAATAGTCTTGGAAAACAATGGCATAAGATCTGTGATCACCTAGAGGGGAAATATTAACCATATCAGTTGCGACAATCTCCAATGGATATGTCCACTTAGTAGGAATCAGAGGTCCAGGAGTAGGCAGTTTAGCAGTAGTTAACTGACAGATTTTAGAAGTTTTAATCCAAGTTTGCACAGCATCTTCCATTCTGGGCCACCAAAAGTCAAGCTTTATGGCATCAAGAGTACGATTGTGCCCTTGATGGCTCATAATTTTTGCACCATGGAATTGGTGAAGAACAGTATGGACAAGTGCTGTAGGGACAACAAGTTGTCTCGGTGCCTTAGACTGTCAGTAAACAGTCAAACAGTAAAGTAAACAGGTAGGAGACACTAAGAGCAGTTATAATTTTAATTAAAACAGGATCCTCGTTTTGAAGTTGAGTGATTTCAGCTGGAGAGGCAATGGAAGGTCGTTCTACTGCTGATAACTGGAAATCATCTTTTAACAAAGCTTGAGGGTTGGACACTGTAGTTTGGGAAGTGTCTGAGGTCTTAGCCATAGAGCGAGTAACTGTGTCGATGATAGCAATATCTAACTCAGTAGCAGTAGGTAAAACAGTGTCTTTCGCTGTGATAGACAAACAGATTTCCTTAGAAGAAGTTAGAGATTGTTCAGAAGAGCAAAATTCAGATCTAAAGATTTCAGAAGCGAGTTCTTCAGTTGGAGGGATAGGAGATGGTTCGTAAAGATTTTTGTGAGACAAGAAATTCCTACAGGCATTATCCTTTCCTTTGACATACTCTACCTTATAGTCATAGTCTTGCAAGCTAATCTGTGTTTTTGCAATCTAGTGTTCCTATGTTTCTCATCGTTTAACCATTGTAAAGCTTTGTGGTCAGTATGCACTATGACACGTTGTCTATAAAAATAATGTGGGTACTTTCTGAAGCCGTAAACAATTGCAAGACATTCAATAGTACTATAGCAAGTTTCAGCATTAGTTAAGAGAGAGCTATTATAATCAATTATCCACTTATCCTCAACAGATTCTTGATACCAAACTGCACCTACTGCCGTAGTACTGGTGTCTGTTTGGATGATAAATTGAGCTTCACCATTGTAAGCAGGGTAATGCAGGATGTGAGAGCAGTTTTAATATCATCAAACGCTTGTCTTTGAAGGTCAGTTATAGTATGAGTCCTGTCTTTCTGGAGCAGCTCATAGAGTGGTGCTAATAAGGTAGCGAGTTTGGGAATAAAGCACTTGAACCATTGTACAAGGCCAAGAAAGCTTTGCATCTGCTTTTTGGTACTCGGAAAATGGTAATCAGGAATAGCTTTTACTTTATCTGGATCAGTGGAGATGCCATCAGAATTCAGAAGGTGACCAAGAAATTTGACCTCAGGAGCTAGAAATTCACACTTATCAGGTCCAAGAGTGAGATTAGCCTCTCTGAGCCCCTTGAAGATCATCTGAATGTATTTGAGAAGCTCTTCAAAAGTTTTGAAGAAGACGATAATATCATCAATATAGACTAAGATTTTCCAGATATAAGGATGAAGAATTCTTTCCATCAGACATTGAAATTCTGCAGGAGCATTTTTCAGCCAAAGAGTAAAACCTTGAACGGAAAAAGTCCTTCCTGGCAGATGAAAGTAGTTTTGTCATGAGATTCAGAGTTAAGAGGTACTTTCTAGTAGCCTGCTTTCAGATCTAAAGTTGTGAAAAACTTTGCCTTTCCCATTACATTTTGATAATCATCAATTCTAGGAATTGGAAAATGATCATTAGGTGTAACCTCATTAATGCCTCAATAGTCGACCACTGGGCCCCAAGAACCATCCTTCTTCTTCACTAGAAAAAGAGTAGCAGCCCAAAGGGACCATGAAGTTTCAATGAAGTCTTTATCAAGCATTTTCTGAATGTGAGACCTAACTACAGGACATTGTTCAATGGGAGCACAATAGTAGTGTCTAGCAATGGGTTGAGCTTTGCCAGTATTGATGTTCACCATGAGCTTATGAGTAAAAGTAGGAGGATAAACAGGTAAGCTGAAGACATCCTGATACCTTTTGAGTATCTTAATGGCTCCAGCCTTCTGAGTGGGCGAACAAAGGTATTTTGTATCTTTTTTGGAAGAGCTAAGTGAAGTTTTTGAGAATCAGAAGTATTAGGCAGAGAGTGATCTAATGCAGGAGGTTGGTGATTGGCTGGATCACACTCTGATGCAGCTACAGCAACATGAGAAAGAGTATCTTGTGAGCCAGTATGCTACTTTTCGGGAGAGTTCTTTACAACAGCAACTACTTAGTTAGCATGAAGCTTGAAGCAGTTACCAGAATTATTGACAAACAGAAGTGGACAGGTTCCATTACAGATATTAATCACCAAAGTTTCTATAGGAAATTATTTGCCGTTAGAAGTGTTAGGTGCAGGTTGAACAATTAAATCAGGTATGAATGCATCTGTTTGGGGAAAAAATGATCATGAATCTAGTGTTGAGAATAAGGTTGGATCTTAACAGTAGCAGCAGCAACAATAAAGATAGGTTCCACATGTTCAGCCATGACTAGATTGTTGGGATCAACAACTGTGGAAGTGTGGGTTTAACAGGTCAGTCAGAGAATTCAGCATCAATCTCTTCGACTTGCTTATCACTTTCAGAGGATGGATAGTCTGAAGATTGTTGGTGAATTGTAATTTCTTCTAGAATAGGTCCTTCAAGACTGGTAAGAGTTGAAATTATTTCAGGTGAGTTAGGTAGATGTCTAGGAATTAGGGTAAGAGGTTGCCCTTTGTTGGTTATCCTTGCTTAAAGTTCAGAATGGCTTAGACATCAGGATGAGCCACAAAGTCAGTACCAATGATGCACTGGTCAGCAGTGTCATCATCGAGAATGACGCATTTGACAAGATGTTGACTGAAATCAGATTCCATAGTAAATAGAACCGGACCATGGGTCTTTACCACTGCTCTGTCTGTGACAGGAATATGACCACAGACAGGTAGAGGGGTATCGATCTTCTCAAAAGCTCTTCTAACAAGACCAGACGATAACACAGAACACTGAGCATCCACATCAATGAGAGCATTTGCAGTTATGCATCCGACTTTGATAGGAATCAGAAAGGCATTAGTAGGCAGATAGTTTTTTACAAAGTTATCAGAAACAGGAGCACAGTTACCTATATGGCATATTGCTGGCTATGGGATCCAAGGATCATTTCCTGACATGTCTTCCACATCCCAACTAATAATACCAGGAGAGAACAGAGTTGCATTAGCAGAATTATCAGGCTTAGGATCAGTTTGCACCATATTCACAGAAGGTGGTTGAGAAACTGATCCAGATTGTTGAGTAGGTTCAAGAGTACTAGAAATCAGAGTTTGAGATTGAGGAGCAGGTAGTTTTCAAGAGGATAAGAAGTTGCCTCAGTAAGACGCCTATTATTAGCAGAAAACTCAGCAACAGGGTTTGCAGGAGCAGTCCTGTTGGGATAAGTGTGATACTCAATTGGAAAATTAGCAGAATCATAATGAGGAGCAGAAGTGACAACATTACAAACAACTGCATCACACTTAGCATATGTGTTAAAATATGAACCACAACTGCCACGATAATAAGAGTAGCTGCCTCTGTTTTTCCCCCAAATTAGGGTGATGCGAACATCATTGCCTAAATTGGGATTGTGACGGTTTGAGTACCTATTTGCAGTATAAGGAACTATTTGATGATCAGAAGTAGGTTGAGTTTGGGGATTAACAGGCTTTAACCATTTGCAATCTGCATTGTTGTGCATGTTGCTTTTATGAGCCTCACACCAACGACCAGTGGATTGGATAGATAAAGGTCATGTCACGTGCCGACGAATTTCACCCAGCATCACGTGATTCACATCATACTTTTTTGTTATGTTTTTCGCCACATTTTGTGTTACAGTAATTTACTTCAATTTTACGTTTCGTTTTTATAATTTTTACATGCATTTTCTGTGTAAACTTTTTATGTTTCCTTTGTGCACTTTATTTCCGTTTCAATTTGTTATTTTTCGTTATACACGTAGACTACAGTATGTAACCCGCTAGTCAAGAATTTCGGTTAAAGATAAGCTCTTCCAGCTCATTGCTGTAATTGGAGCACAACGTGCACCTCTTATCAGTAAAAACTAGCGACGTTTCGCAATGTGAAACACCTAGTTGGAAATTCTCACTAGATGACGTTCCTATTCTAAGCATTGAGAGCGAAAACTCGCCCCAATGCTTAACGTAGTGAACTGGAAAATGTCTATGTGACCATAGGCATCTTCTGCAGCGATTTCCGCTGAAAAAGTTAGCTTGGGTGTGTCTTAGCTCCGCCCAAGGCATATTGTAGATTATGGGGCCCTTTTAAAGGGCTTGTTTCGTTAATTTTGCACTCATTTTTGGGCCTAATCATCTTGTTGCATTGTTACAGCCTGCGTCCCGTGTTTGCCTTGCGTCGTCTTATTATAATTTACATATTACATCTGCGTCCGCCACCCGTCGAATAAATTTACATATTTAGCCTTCCCTCTCCCTTGCCTTGCCAGTTACCGTAACCCAACCATAGGAGTTTACCCCCCCCCTCGTTGTTGATCGAGAACCCCCGTCGCCTCCCCGAGAACACTTGAGACCGTCGCCCGCCGACCCCCATCCGCATACCCTCCACGCTGAATCGCTTCGGATCACCGTACCTGCTTCCCCGCCGTCCGTAGGACCCAAGCTTTGACCCTTGAACCCGTCGCCCAGCGCTGAGTACTTTAAGAAGAGGATTTAGTGAGTCTTCTCAGGGGTTATTATTGTTGAGGGTATATTTGTGGGAATCCTCCTTAAGCTAGTTTTCCCTTGAGAGTACCCTCATTTGAGAAAGCCCTCAGACCCTTAAGGTCAGGGCCAATTAGGAGATTTAGGTTAACAATCGGGTCCCCTACAGTACGCCATTCTGCGAATGGCATCGCCCCTCATTCTCAGTGAATGAGGACTATGGATTGCCACCCCTGACCTGGCCACGTTGTCCATTATTCTACAGCTGAACCCAAGGACAAGGCCGAGGTACACCATGGGTTTTCCTCTGGTAGTACCAGCTGGGTTAGGTTCCCCGAAACGAAGAATATTAACGGAGCCACCCAATGGTGTCACAGCATGTCACTGGCAGTGTCATGGCCGTATTTCCTATGGAATATGGTATGGGTTTTTCCCATCAATGTGACTGATCACCAATTCAGTTAATGTGACATGGCTCCTACTTCGTTCAATGTGACAGTCAATTACCATCCCAACTCTGAGACCTTCATAATGAGAATGAAAGTCAGAATGATTATCAGAAGGTGATTGATTCCGGCTGGGTGAGGCCAAAAATTTATGATGAACAGAGTTATAGTGACTTCTGTTAGTTGGATATTGAGAACGAGAAGGTCGAGAGCCAGAAGTGAACTCAGGTATCCAACTATTATGAACTCCATCAGCGATTTCCTGAAGAAGCTCAGTAATTTTACCTGCAGGAACAGTAGCTTCACTAAAGGATACTCTAGGTTTATCAGAAGTCGAATTATTAGGTTTATGATAAGGAGATTGTGAATGAGGAAAACATCTTCTATCATGATGTCTTTGAGCAGGAGGAGTAGGAGGTTGACATTGAGAATGATGATCAGCTTGATTGACAAGAATGGGTTGTTCTACAGTACCAATCTCAGCTTTCGTAGCATTGAGAATCTTAGAAGCTTTAGAGACAGCAGTGGCAAGTTGTTGAACAGTAGTAAATTCCTGTGCATTGTCACCAATTGAAATTTGGTAGAAAATAGGCATTTTCATCAAAACCGTCTTGATGACTTTTTGATGGCAGAATTTCTGATGCTTATCTTGAAATAGAAGTTTAACATAAGTCATAACTCGGCTGAGAAAAGCAACGGGGTCTTCCCTGGAGCTCAGCATCATTGAGTCTAACTCATACTCAAGATTCATCTCATCACAGGTAGGAGCAAGAGAGAACATTAAAATATGCTTAGCTTCTCCATAATTGTTGATGTCCTGAATAGTATCACTAGGAGCATCACGAGTTAATCTGCGAAGAGAGCTGATCTTGACTTAATTGCTCAAGTCAAAACCGAACTCACTTGCGAGACCAATGAAAAAGCGTAGCAATCGCTTATCCCGAGTGCCTTCATTGGTGCAGGGAGGAGTCATATTTTTAACTATTGCCTCAATTCGGCTTTTCTCATCATGATCTGATGGGTAGCAAATATCAGCCATGTGATAACCATAGTTGTGGAAAATTAACGGGAGGATAGTCAGAAAAACCAGGTGGAGGAACAGTATGCGAAGAATTATGAGGTATCTTAGGCTGCGGTATATGCTCTCCTCCAATTAAGGAAGAATCGCAGTGACTAGGAGGATTAGATTGCTCAGAATTATGAGTTTTTAACTTAATTACAGGAGCTATGGCAGGTATTTGAGATGTTACAGGTACAGTACTAGTGATAGGTATACTCTGAGAAGCAAGATGTTCTTGTTTAAGTACAGAAATAGGAGGGTTACTTAAATTACCTACTAGATTTAAAACAGGTAGATTACCAGAAATTGCAGAAACAAAAAGGTTAAATTTTTCCATTAAACTATTCAAGGTGGCAGAAATGACAGCAGTTTGACTTTGTTGAGTTTCGGAAAACTTCATTTGCTTCTCTTGAAGTTCGTTAGTAGTACCTATGACATTGTATTAAAATTTAAATCAGGTTTGTGTACCCTTTGAGAGCTGTAGACGTCTGCACATCTTAAAAATTGATACAAAAATGCTGTTTGCTGCCACCAAATAAATAACATTAAAAACGTTCATTGGGATAACTCTTGTGTTTGCCTCTAAGAAAACATCAGAATGACTCGATTTCTCAAACTCAATAAAAAAAATTAAATTTTTTGACTTTCCATGTGAAGCATGTCATTCAGCAAATATCAAAGTTAGATAAATCAAAATTTATCTAGCTTCGATTGAAGTCACATTTTTCTTCTTATTTATTACATAGGTGATGGCGAATCCTATTTTCTCAGAACTTTATTGGTTGGGGATTCATTAGGACTCAAAAATATATTTCAATGGCAGTGCAATGTGTGCCAATCCCAAAAACTCAAAAAATGGTACCCAAATCATATTGAAATTTTAACATAATATGTACCAAAATGATGAAAGGATTCTAGGGCATCCTATGGGAAAGTGTCCAGAAAGATGAGCTTTTGGCTTTTTTCTTGCTACTTTTGGACACTTTAAAAATTGTAAAACGTGAAAAGTACAACATCAGAAAGAATTTTCAAATACAGCATGTAAAACCACACAATATACCCTATTTTTAGGTATGATTCATTTTCAAATTATCATATTCATATACGAACTTCTCACAACTGCATCTCAAAATGGATGTGAGAGAAACAACATCATATTGAAATCGTATGGTTTGGTTGAGACACAATAAACCAATTCAAGTCACTAATCTCTCATGAACTATTAGTGAGTTAAGCATCTTTATAATTTAATTTTTGATCCTTAAATTAATATTATAAATAAAAATCAAGATTGAAAAGACGACAACTACAAGAAAAACGGCCAAAAAACTATTTATGAAATATAACTTGGGTGCTGTAGATTTTAAATCTGAGTCAGTCTCAAGATGATCTAAGCAATAAAGTATTGATTTGTTACTTTTTATATTTCATTAGTTAATTGATGTGTTATTCTTCAACATGGGTATTTGTTTTCAGCTGAATGACTATGTTATACATCAGACCCAAATTATAATTGTGACAATTTCTTCGGGTCCGGTTCCGGGTCTAGAATTTTAAAAATATCGTGTCTGGATCCAGGTCCGTGTCCAAAATTTTGAGAATATCGGGCTAGAGTCAGGGTCCAGCAAAATGGTTGGGTAATTTCGGGTCTCATTTCGGGTCTGAGTACCCGATACATCTCTACAAAATACAATTGAAAATCGTACCTGGAACCCCAATAAACTAGTAACATCAATAAAAAACAAAAACTAAAAACTAAAAAAACTAATAAAATATGTCAGGGGGTACACAGAGACCCCAATGATGGGCTTTGACCACCAATACATCGACCCACTTCCTCGCATCTTTTTCTTTATTCCACAATGCCCATTTGGTCAATAGGTTCTGCGAGCATTCGACAAAATAATTGTAGGCTTTTTTGAGGCTCCAATGTGCTTTAACCTTATAGCCTCCCATCATTGTCAAATAACCATACAATGATGTGTCCCAAAATAACTAAAATAATAAAGAAATTTAAACACAATATTCATGCAATTTTCCTGTCAATTGTTTTACAATTTAAGTGATCCGACACTGAACTTCAAGGGATCAATCCAGTATTAAAGGTTGAAACCTTAAAAATACTTCGAAAACTTGTTTGTATGACTTTTTATCTTCACTGGAACATTTGGAAACAAAAAAATTTTAAATTTTAAATTTCTTTAGAATTTTCAAATTTTTTTAAATTTTTTAAAAGCCACTTTAGAATTGTTGACAATGCACGTAGGAAAAAAAGTTTCCTAAACTTTGTACATGCATTTTGGGTCTAAAAATTTGTGGATCCCTCAAAAGATGTTTTAGTTGTGCATGACTAAAACACAGAACCCTTTTGATGGGTTCCTAAATTTTTAAAGTCAAAAACCTTAAAAATACTCTGGGAACTTGTCTTTGTATCATCACTGGAACATTTACAAACCAAAAACTTGAAATTTTAAAATTTTTTTCAAATTTTTGAAATTTTTAAAATTTTTTCAAAATCACTTTAGTATTGTTGGCAATGCTTACAAATGTAGGAAAACAAGTTTCCTAAACATTGTACATGCATTTAGGGTCTAAAAATTTGTGGATCTGTCAAAAAAGATCCCTAAATTTTTAAAGTCAAAAACGTTAAAAATACTTTGGAAACTTGTATGTGTCACTTCCCATCATCACCGGAATATTTAAAAAACAAAAAAATTTTAATTTTAAATTTTTTTTAAATTTTCAAAATTTTTTTAATTTTTGAAATTTATTCAAATTTTTAAAATTTTTCTAAAACCAATTTAGTATTGTCGGTGACTCTTAAAAATGTGCAAAGAGACTTGGGGAAAATAACCAAAAAAAATCTTGCTTTTCATCAAATTCTCAAAAAAACGACAGGATCAAATATTTATCCATAATATCTTGATAATTAAAAGCTATAAACATTAGCTAGAATGACATTTTCTAATGGTGCATGGGAATCATATAGAATAATTATAAAATAATTATAATCTGGCGCGAAGCGCTAGGAAATTTCAACAATTTCCAACTTTATAATGCCTAAAATGCACCTCAGAACAGGAAACCATGAAAATTTTTTCCTCAAATTGGTGCCTAAGTACAAAAAAATTTGCCTTAATTTCAGAAAAAAAATTCCTCAAAAATGGTTGATTGAGGAAAACAACTGTGATTTTAATGAATTAACAGCTCTTAAGACCCCAGAAGGCTTGGAAAAGCTCAAAAACACTTAAATAAAGCGCCTGTGAGCATTTTTGAGCAAAAAACGGCTTTGGGAAAACGGGGGGGGGGATTTTGACCCTTTTCCCTATTTGGGGAAAAGGCCTCGGACAGGGAAAGAAAACAGTGCTCGCCACGCATGTAACTTCAAATTAAAATTCGTTATACCGTTGCTACAGTAATAAAGAATTAAAAAATATTTCGGTAAATTACATATATCTCAGCAAAGAAACAACCAATTTCAGCGTAAGATAGTGAATCTTGCATAATTATCAATTGTCTTCAACATAGCATTGGGACATTTTGGTATCACCCGCGTTTTTTCGTTTCGGTATCATAGTTTACTGTAGCCAAAAATTTCAAATACGGCCCAGATAGTTACGAAACGTCTCACTAAACTCTATCACACGAAACATAGATTTTCTGATAGGAAAAAGAATGCTGATTCTGAATCTACTTTTGTTTTTTTACGATGTGTAGTATATTTAGAGCTATATGTTCCACAATACGGACTATTCAATTATCCCATGAATCGACGTGCGGCACGCACAAAAAATCTAGATAATTGATACTACAGTAAGAAAATCAGTTGCTATATATCTAACAGTAAAAACTCGATTATCAACCTGTAATTTTCTGATAATTTGAATCGACTATGCACCACCATTCATTGTTTATTGGGTTCATTTCATGCAATGTTTATTAGTGGCGCCATCATTTCGGGGGCACCATTTATTGAAATTTTGCACTTCATATCTTAATTCCATCATGTTTTCCATTCCCTCATGAGTACTGCACTCATAGAATTTTTCAGCTATGACCTTTTTGCTGCCATTCTCTTGTCTGTATAATTTTCTCATGAAATAACATACCTTTCTACACCAAGGAAAGGAAAGAAAACAAAGAAAAAGGAAAAAATAAATTTAACAAAAGGAAAACAATAGAAAAAACAAATGAATACCTTGGAGCAACAACACATTATATGACATTTTGATGAAAATAGACTTACGTACATTTTTAACCTCATAACATAGTAAGGCATCATCATACCCGAAAATGCAATATTGACAAAGTTAGCCAGAAGGATAAAGGTGCCATAAGATATGATGCAACAAGGTGTTATGTACAATTTGTGGACAACAAGGTGTTATGTGCATGTAATGACCAGTTTTAGAAGCACTTTACTTGATCCGGAAACTAATGGACGCTACAGTGGACAAAGGGCGGGGGATGTTGTAGCAACGATAAAATAAAAAGGACAGTCGACGGTTGCTTGATCATCGATTACCAAAAAATGAACTGCGGGCTCAACTTGCAAATATAACAACGGCTCGGTTTAACTGCTTTCAGATAAAAATGGATTGCTTGCAAATGAAAACTGCGCGAAATATCTAACTGCGATACAGACACTAACTAAATCGTGCTTTGCTTCTCTTTAAATACGGCTTCTTTGGCCACTCCCTGGGCGTTGCGGGAGGTCTTGCTTCTGTCCATCTTCTTCCGCCAATCGCCACTTCCTGCTTCGTTATTCTCGCTAATTTGGTCATGCCCTCCAATGCTTTCCTAGTACTGTATGCTTTTCGTGTCTTCCCTAGGCTTGCTTCCTACGGTGGGCTTAGCCACACCTCTGTGCTTCTGTGCATGCTTTCTGTATCTATTTCCTCTGTGTAAACATGTTTTGTGGGACCAACGCTACCATGGCACTTGAGACTGCTGTCTGGCGGGGCTTTTACTTTTTACTGTGTGCAGGTGTTGTTTACGATTTTTGTGAGGAATTTCAATAGCCGTGGAATGTGTACTTTAATGTAGATTCTATGAGACCAGCTGCCATTGTGCAAATTAATTGGGGCGTCTTAATTGGGTCAATAGCAGCTACCCGGGTGTGAACAGATCAAAATAAAGTACTTCACATAATTTTACAGGAATGTTTGGGTGTGAATCCCAGACACCCTTGAGACGATAAATTACGAAATGAAATAATATTTAATAAATGAATATCACATAATGTATTCTACATATTTACAGTACTGCATTAGCAGGTACGTTACATGCACAAAACTCATATACATAACACCTTTTTACACTTTGAAGTTTGTGTTGTACATTTGCCATTTTGACAAAACAGTATATAACATTTAGTTTCCACACATTTCACATTAATTTTATACAAATCTCTGTGGAAAGTTGGGCGTTCTTGTTGAAAATGAAACCAATGCATCAGAATCAAGCTTTTGATTTAATGTTTAGAAATCAGTACAACACATCATCTGATGATGAATGATCCTTGCTGAGAAAGCTAGCCTTTTGGCTGAACATAACAAGGTGGCAAAATCACAAAACTGGAGATTGTTCACAATGGGGATGAATATTGGTCCATTATTGAGAAATCAAAATCAGTTTTTTGGTTCTGCCACATTAAACAAAAACTGGAGCCATGTCACATTAACTGAATTTGGGACAATCACATTGACCCATGCCATATTGATAAAAATGTGGCCGTGTCACTGTGAGTGACACGCTGTGACCCCGTTGGGTGGCTCACTTCTATATTCATTTTGGGAACCTAACCCAGCTGGTACTGCCTATAGGAGAGCCTACAGGGTACCTCAGTACTGTCCTTGGGTTCTGCTGTAGAATAATGGACAATGCCCCTGGGTCAGGGGTGGCAATTCTTGATCCCATTCAATCAGAATGAAGGACAACGCCACTCGTGGAATGGCTTACTGTAGGGGACCCGATTGTAAACCTAAATCCCCTTTTTGGCCCTAACCCCAAAGGTACGAGAACTGTTTTAACTGAGAGGATTCTCGAGGGAAACCCACTTAGGGAAGGGTTCCCACAAATACACCCTCAACAACAATAATCCCCTGAGAAGACTTACCTAGTCCTTTTCTCAACTATGACTTGACACGGGGTGATGGGTTCAAGGGTTCAGGGATCCTACAATGACAGAAATGGGGGTGAGGGTGGTCTGGTTCCGGTTCGGCACAGAGTGTACTGTAGACGGGTCGGCGAGCAACGCAAACGATCCACAAAGAGAGACGATGGGCAAGTCTCAATTAAAGGGGTGATGGGTAACTCCTATGCAGGGGTATGGTAATGCAATGCAGTGGTGAAGGTGGTATGCAAATTTATTCAAATATAGGTGGTGAATACGATGTATATGCAAATTAATGTAAAATAAGTCGACAAATGCAAGACGCAAGCTAAAATGCAAGGAAGACGATTTAGGCCCAAAAATGAGTGCAAAACTAATGAAATAAGCTCTTTTAAAGGGCCTCGTAGACCTACGGTATGCCCGTGGTGGAGCTAACAACACCCAAGCTAACTTTTGCAGTGTAAATTGCTGCAGAAGATGCCTATGGTCACACAGACATTTTCCAGTTTAAATACGTTAAGCATTGGGGCGAGTTTCACTCTCCATGCTAAACAAATGAACATCTTTTAGAAAGAGTCTCCAAACTAGTTGTTTCACACTGCGAAACATCACTAGTTTTTACTGATAAGAGGTGCACCTTATGTTCTAATTATGACCATGAGCTCGTAGAGCTTATCTTGGCGGAAATTCTAAATAATGGGTTACATACCATAGTCTACATGCGCAAGGGAAAATAACAGAACACAATGGAAAAGAAAGCACAAAATGAGACAAAAATGGAACACAAAAAGTGCACACGGAATGCATGTAAACATATAATAAATGAAACGCAAAAAATTTGAGTAAGTAACTATAAAACAAAAAGTGGTGAAAAACATACAGTAAAAACATGATGTGAATCACATGATGTTGGGCAAAATTGATCGGCATGTGACAGTTCAAAGTAATATTTCTGATGATTTAATCTTAGCCAAGAAATATTGTCTGTTGCAAAGTGTTCAGACAAAAAAGTTAAATATGCCAATGATGGGAAAATTCCATTTGATCATATTGATTCGCTACGTGTTATCGAGTTTGATTTGTTTGAGTATCCCTACTCAAAGAGTGGAAGCAAGTGAACATACAGGATCATTGTTCCATGTCCTCTTTTTGATTTGTATCATCCCAACAGGTGGACCAATGACACAAGCATCATTTTCTTAGACATAGAAAATCAAAGTAGATCAGCTGTCCCAGTAAGTTGACCATTCTAGTAAGATGACTGTACCACAAAGTCGACTATACTGACAAATCTAGAGTCTATGACAGTTTTATGATCCAAATTTGAAATATCAAATTGCTTTTAGGACCTAGGCTTAGGCTTAGGCTTAGGGTCAGGGTCAGGCTTATGTAAAAGAGATGTGCATGTGAAAGTTTGGAACAGGGGCCCTACTGAGATGATCAACTTATTGGAATGATGGACTTATTGGGACAGTCAACCAACTAGCACATAATCTTTCATGTTGATTTTAAGTTGATGCAGAAGGCATCCAGTCATCCTATCAATGAAGAGGAAATTGAAGATTTAGAAAGACAATTGAAATATATTCAAAGAGTATACCAAAGCCTCTATGAAGGTCTAATAGTTGGCCATGCAGATAGTGATAGCTACAGTGAAGAAGAATTAACTGTTCTCTTGGTTTTGAAATTTATCTCAAACAGTGTTGCCAAGTTAGGAGTTTTTCCCCAAATCTAGGGTTTTTTGAGGGCATTGAAGTTTTTCTAGGGGTTTTTTGTTTCAGGGTTTTTTAGGGGTTTTTAATTTTTATTTTTGAGATTTTGGGGGTTTTTCAATGAATTGGCTTGTTTGAATTTTGTGTGCTTGATGGAGAATTACTGTATAAAAAAAGCGTGATGAAATTGAAAAAATGAAAATTAAAATGAATATTGATTGAATAGTGTGACCAGTGTGTGTAATTTCCAATTGATTTAGCTTATTTTTGGCTTAATTACCGAATTTTGGCCTTTGGTGCTGCATGTTTTTTTCCTAAAAATTTTTCAGACCCTAAAAATGTTTCGCCAAAGTAATAATAAAACTGAACGAATTTAGGGTATAAATGTGCTGAAACACATTGAAATTTGATAAATCCTGGCTGAGGTACATAAAACCAACATGTGCTAATTTATTTGGTGTTTTATATAATGTTGCAAAGTGGCCAAAAGTAACTATTTTACCCCATTAAAGTGCATTCAAGTTTAAAATGCTACATTTAGGCGAAGTTAGATAAAAACTTTTTTCCCGTTTGGCTAATAGTGCCAGAAATATTTCCGTTTTTTCCAAAATTTTTTTCCCAAAATAAACGTTTTGGGGAAAAACACGTTGGTATGGTGTAAAAATACTGTGTTGGCATGTTTGGGGCGGAGTGCACACTGCAGATTCTTTCAGAGATTGAATAAACAGTTTCTCAAAATTTGAACTTTTGGATTTTATGGGCTTCTTGCTGGGGTTTCTTGGGTTTATTGTGGGTCTTTTAGTTTAATGTGATGTGAGTTTTATTTTATACTCATTTCAAGACACTAGTAGAAATGGCACTAGTCAAGTTTAGTGCCAGACCATGTCGTCACAACTGCTACTTATCAGCTGGTGAGACCTTCATTCAATTGATTGTTGCTTGGGCAATCAGAATTAGTCTTACCATTGGGTTTAAGGCTTAGGCTTTGGTTTAGGCACAATTTACCTATGTGTATATTCTATATAGTGTATATAAGTTCCAGCACTAAACTTTATATGCCCCATAGGAACTATTTGAAACATGATTGGATATGTAAAACTCAATCAAATGCACTTAAAATTCTATTAAAATAACACAAAAATTTATGACTATTACTGCTGATCAGCCACTAAAGTGCAACTTTTTGGGCAGAAACAAGTTTGAAATGGCCTAGTATGTACAATGCTCTTAAGTATAATAAATCATTTAAAAGTTTTATAATCCAAGTTTATAACAAAATAAATGACAAGTTTTTGTAAACTTTTTGTAAACTTTTTTTCTTTTCCTTTTTTCATTTTTGTAGATGTAAACCAAAAAATCCAAAATTTGATGATTGAATCCCAGAAACTCAAAACCCAAAAAACCCATCTTTTCCAACCCTGACCCTCTTACTCTTGATCATTATCATCAAACTCAGCCGAGAATTCACCTTGGGATTGAAGTCTACGTTTTAGCTCTCAACTAAGCAGACTTATTATAAATATGGACAGTGTTTTTTTCTACACAATGCAGACCTTTTAGGCTTTGTGCAAAATTTTTTTTTGTGATTTCTGCGCTGGTGCAGAATTGTTTGAGTCCTGTGTTTGATCACATATAGTCTTCTATAATGTGTCAGTCATTGATTCTGAACCTTTAAAATCAATCATCTTTCTTATTTTAAGATTTTAAAATGCCTAGTAAAAAACTATAAATTCCTTCAAATTTGACATTGAATTACACATTTAATTTGCATTTTCACTATATTCACTATTATTCTATCGTAGCAGGCGGTGTTTTTCCCCCAAATCGTTTTTTGGAAAAAATTTCAGAAAAGGAAACAAAATTTGGGCTCTTTCCCCATGTGGGGAAAAGATTTTTGGTTTCTGATACGGAAAAATGCATTTTGGTGCATTTTAGAAGGTCATAATCTCAAAATTTTCCGGTGCTTCGCGCCAGTTATAACTTCCATAAACATTATCATGTATTACCCAGATCAGGCGCGGCTTTTAGCATGTCTACCTTCACTTATCACTTTATCTAAACAGTTTTCATCAAACCTATATTATCTTATGTTTGATTCAATTGGTAATCTTCAATATTTTATCTTGAAATTTAATGAAGATTCACATTTTTCCTTGACACATTTTTTGACAAAGATTAATACCTCAAGTCTCTAAACTTCTTGAAGTGACTATTCCTTTCTTAATGTGAAATCAATTAAAAAGCTTCATAGAAGTAGTTTTCAGAAATTTCTGCTCTTCTTACTCATTTCTTTTCAGTCAAGTTCAGGAGAGTTTACGAATAAATTACTGGTGTTGAAATTTTTCAAATAATAAAATTCTAGAAATTACAAATTTTGAACACAAAATCCGAATCTAATTCTTGAAATAAATGTTCGGAAAATTGATTTTCCAATATTGCAGAATGTCAATACCCAAAAAATTTTTCTGGCGTTTGATGCTGGAAAGATTAATATCTTTTTTGGGCTCTCACTTGACATCATAAAGGACTTAAGCATCGATCTCTCATGTAATTCAAAGTCAATATGCTCCGAGATAGTTTGCTGGAAAACTTGTTACACATTCTTGTATTTAGATTAGACCTGGATGAAACTCGAAAATTTGATTTTTTTCCTTAATTTTGATAAATTAACGGCTCTAAAAACACCAGAAGGTTTGAAAAAATTCAAAAACACATAAATGAAGAATCTATAAGCATTTTTAAGTGAAAAAAACTGTTTTGGGAAATATGGAAAAAGTTTTGCTTGGCGCAGAAAAAAATCACTGAGTATGAATTAGAATTAGGATTAGGAGGCTTATAAGTTAGAGATTCTATGTTGTATTTGTGCAAGCACTGCAAGCTGAGGCTTAGGCTTCATTTAAGAAGCTTCTAACTAAATTTGTGAATCTTTTCAAAGTTAAAACATACATGTTTAATCTACTTTGATCTTTGAAGTTTGAAACCCATAATTTTCGGACAGTGTTGTTGGACAGTATTCTATGTGTGCGATATGGCTTGGCTTTAAGGAATGAAAGTTGTAACTTTTTTACTTTAACAAAACGTATGTTGAAAATATTTACGTCAGACATGTATGATCATTTAAATAGTTTGGTGCAGCAATCAGCTGAATGTGATGATGAAGATGAAATTTTACAGCTAGGGGCTGAATAAAGTTGTTGATTCTTAATAAACTTATGTTTAATTCATTTTTTTTACCTATGAATTAAATTTATTCTATGTTTTCAAAAATTGGGGTTTTTCTAGAGATTTTCAAAAATTTTTGAGGTTTTCTGGGGTTTTTTGGAACGACTGAGGTTTTTTTGAGGTTTTTTGGCGGAAAAATTGGGGTTTTTGAAAGCGACTACTAGGCAACACTGATCTCAAATGTGTGATTATTTTGAATCTGTTATGATACTTTGAGTGAAATTTTTATAATGCAACAAAGTGCTTTGTGTTCTTAATCATGCAACTGGGATGAGCATACTTCATCTGTTGATGAGGAAATTCTGGTGGTACATCATCCATCTTATACTTCTACTGTAACAGGTGACAATGTCAAGATACATCAAACAGGCGAAAAATGTCACACTTGTGATTTCATCTGCTATTTACTCAAAATTCACTCTTTGTTGCATAACACCTTGTTGCCCCAAGGTATTCAAATGATGAACTGAAAAAAAGGAAAAAAAGAGAAGAGGACTACTTTTGAAGCATCTGAAACTGGGTCAGTTTCCTTATTTTTCAGCCTGCAGTAGTCCTAGACATGAAACAGGTACCCAGATCCACATTACCCAGAATTTTTCAGGATCTGGATCTGGAAGAACACATTTCAACTACACAGATCCAGATCCGGATAATTCCAAATGCAGTTTAAACATAACTGATACTAATTAAGTGAAAGTGTACTGTCCAAGTATAAATATATTTTGACACTAAGGTACCATTACAAGGTAAGATAACAAACATTTATTTGATTAATTTAATAATAACAGTCAATATTTAAAATTGATTTTAAATTGTATCTCAAAAACAAAAGTTTTTAAGCAGTTTCAACTAGGGTTAATTGTGCACTGAGCACAGTTTTGGAGCTTGTGCACAAATTTTTTGGAATGTTTTGTGCACAGGGCAGAATTCAATGTTCATTTCATACACTTTCAGTGTGGTTCATATGCTGTTGCTTTAGCCAATTCTTTTGCAACTTGAAATGTCTCACTTTATTGTTTAGTCTATGATTTTTGTTATTCTAATCTATGATCCTCATCTTGGTATTTTGTTGTAGTGGCATTTTCCAGTTTACCACAACTGTCTTAATGTCACTTTACATATTTTCCACCTTCTTTTTTTCACAAATTTAACAAAAGCTCTAAAATTTATTATTTTTGGCACCTCACTTCTGCATTGTATTGTATTTATGTGTATAGTCCCCCAAACAACCAAATTTTTTCAGCTCCGGCTACTTTCTCAAACATAATCAGAGTTGTCCATGTTGGCTGTCCCTCTGCTTAGGAAAATCTTACTCGAAATCTTGAGTTGTATATTATGCATGCTGAACATGACGTATATATATGTCCCTTCATGACTGCATTACTAGTGTAAACTTCTGCATCTACCCTATGGTATAGGTAGAGGGACGTACCCATAGCTATAGGTGCTGAACTGTGAGTAGTCATTCAGCTCCGTTTCGCCTGACACTGACCCTCAAAAATCTGAGAGCAGACCTTGGAAGACTTTCAGGATTTCACTTCTTGCATGATGCTTGTTTTTGTTTTGAATTTGTTGCAATTGCTTTATTTTCTTTTTTTTCTTAAGCTTAACAAATTTTTTATTCCAAAAAACTTTTTCCTTCGCTTTTGCTTCCAAAAACTTTATTGAGTTAGATCTTTGATGGCACAACCTGCCAATAGTGTAGGCAGCCACCTGACATTGATCCGCTGCCGCCACCATGGCATTTTATTTTTGTGGATGGTAAGTTGCATGCACTTTTATAAGCTTTTTTTACGTGCATGTTCTTTTCTTGATCTTTTTCCTTTGAGTTTCCCACTGTGCTTGTCCTCTGACTGCCTGAGAGCCAACAGGACTTCCAGTGGTCAGTTTCTTGGCTATGCAATCCAAGGATCATTTCCTGGGACATACCAACTAATAATACCAGGAGAGAACAGAGTTGCATTAGCAGAATTATCAGGCTTAGGATCAGTTTGCACCATATTCGCAGAAGGTGGTTGAGAAACTGATCGAGATTGTTGAGTAGGTTCAAGAGTACTAGGAGTCAGAGGTTGAGATTGAGGAGCAGGTACTGCAAGAGGAGTAGAGGTTGTCTCAGTAAAACGCCTATTAGCAGAAAACTCAGCCCAAGGGTTTGCCGGAGTGGTCTCATTGGGGTAAGTCTGATACTCAATAGGAAAATTAGCAGAATCATAATGAGGAGTAGAAGTAACAACATTACATACATCAGCATCGTGGTTAGCATATGTGTTAAAATACAAACCAAAACTTTGACAATAATAGGAGTTTCCTCTATTACTGTAGCTGCGTCTGTTGTTCGTCCAATTTGGGTTGATGCAAACATCATTGCCAAAGTTTGGATTGTAATGGTGTTGATACCTATTATCAGTATCATAGGTGGCGCGACAGCGTCAACCTATAATATACTTGGCCCCCAAATTTCATGTCCCCCCCCCCTCTAGAGCCAAAACGGTAAGAGCTAGAACCTTCGGGTTTTTTGCATAATATCGGGCATATGGGCAAACTATGGGGTGCCTTTTCTCATTCCGCCTTTATCTGCAAGTGGTGCTCGGTGGGGCCCCAAAAACAGGTAAAAAACTCACTTTTTAAGGCCCCCCAGTTCCACCATGCCCAGCAATCGGTGTGCCATATCCAACCTCCATACTTCGGCCTAAGCATCTTCGGGGTGTAATCTCAAACGCGAATTTTTCTTTTTTTGAAATATGGCCTCAATTCAATTATATGGTTGTCCAAAGTCCCGGAAAACGCCAAATTCCCCAATTTTGTTATATAATACTTATGGGTTCAAAAAAAAATTTTTTTTGCAGCATAATGCACTACTAATTTTTTTGCAGTTTCAAATAAACCTGTAGCCTTATTGCGATTTTTGGACTGCAAGGGTTTTTGACCATTGGGAATTTGATGGACACGGTCACTTTACACGAAAAATTATCCCGGGTGTAAACAAGCGTATTTCCGTGATTTTTCAGTGGAGGGAGTTTTCGACCGCGGGGAATTCAATGCATGTGTCACTTTACACAAAAAAATTATTCCGAATTTAACCAAGCCTGATTTCGTGAGCTTTTTGTGGGAGGGGTTTTCGACCACTGAGAATTTAATGAAAATGATCACTTTACACACTAATTCATATTGAGTGTAAACAAATGTATTTCTACTATTTTTGAGGGAAGATGTTTCTGACCATGGGGAATTCAACGGACGGAGTCAGTTTACACGAGAAAAATCAATAGTGTAAACAAAGGTATTTCTGCGATTTTTTGGGTTGAAGTATTCTGAACCATGAGGAATTCAATAGATATGGTCACCTTTCAGTATCTTTACGACGTTTTTTAAGTACTATGCGCTTTACACATGCTTTACTTTTGCTGGAGGTGAGAATTCGTTGGTTGAAGTTTTTTTATTGTTTTTTTGAAGTGCAGATGACCAAATTTGAAACTTCAATGTGCTTCTATGAAAGTTTTCGTGCATGGTTGAGGCCCACTAAAAAGAAGTGAACTAGTTTATTAGAAAATGCCCCGATGGGGCAGAAAAAAGGAGAATATACTTGCTTCGATAGTCATGCTAGAAAAAGAAGTGGACTAGACTTTTGAGAACTTGGGTCAAAGTTGGAAAAAATTCATATTCTTTATATTGGATTTTCATTCTGTCTCAAAAAAGTTTTCTATGTTTGTGAGAAAGTATATTCTGCAGCATCGTGCACTTTGTCCTTCCCATGGCATCAACCACAGTAACATTTTTCTATATGAAAATAATATGGCACATGACTTCAAATGTAAAACAATGGTAAACCAATGGCATTCTATCTCCCGATCGATTCAAAACTTCTGCCTCTCACACTAGCTGAAAAATGGTGAGGGAGACATATTATAGTTATAATTCCGACAAGTCCTGATGACATTCAAATTGTACTGAACCTGAAATCAAACCGAGTCGTCTTTTTGTTCAAGACTATCTTGACTGGAGCTTAAACCCTTACTGGGCCTTGGTTACTTATGGAGTGAATTCCATAGGATATGTTAAATAAAATGAGTGAATTACACATATCTTACACAATCGATTTAGTTCTAAGAAGACTTTGTGCTGTAGCATTTTCTAAAAAAACTGAGTGGGATTTCATGTGTCACCTTCTCAGAGTTGATTCCTGTCTTATTGACACTAAATTTAGAAAAAAAGCTCATGCAGTTAGAAACACTCATGTGTGAGAGGGAGGACATGGGGAGTACAAACTTCACCAAGGGTTTGGAAACTGGAAGATTTGTTATGAAGAATAGTTTTTTGTTCAACTTTTTTAAAATTTTGTCACAAAAACGCCAAAAAATCCACCCCTGTGCCTTCCTCAAAATTTTGGAGATGCATATGTTCGGTTGGAAAGTGTGTTGATGCACTCAGCTGCAGAATATACTTTTTCACAGACATGGAAAATTTTTTCAGACAGAATGAAAATCCAATATAAAGAATATGAATTTTTTCCAACTTTGACCCAAGTTCTCAAAAGTCTAGTCCACTTCTTTTTCTAGCATGACTATCGAAGCAAGTATATTCTCCTTTTTTCTGCCCCACCGGGGCATTTTCTAATAAACTAGTAAGGAACTACTTGATGATCAGAAGAAGGTTGAGTTTGAGGATTAATGTGCTTCAACCATTTGCAGTCTGCAGTGTTGTGTGTGTTGCTTTTGAGAACCTCACACCATCAACTGGTGGACTAGATGGATAGAGGTCAGTTACGATCCCTACTCTGAGACCTGTCATAATGAGGACAAAAATCAGAATGATTATCAGAATGTGAATGATCCCGGCTGCGTGAAGCAGAAAAATCATGGTGGGCAAAATTATTGCAACTTCTGTTAGTCAGATATTGAGAGCCAGAAGGTCAAGACTCAGAAGTGAAAATAGGTTGCCTATGATTATGAAGTCCATCAGCAATTTGCTGAAGAAGGTCAGTAATCTTACCTACAGGAATAGTAGCTTCACTAAAAGATACTATAGGTTTATCAGAAGTGGAATTATTAGAGCTATGATTAGAAGATTGTGAGTGAGGAAAATGTCTTCTATCATGATGTCTTTGAGAAGGAAGAGTAGGAGGTTGATGTTGAGACTGAGGATCATCTTGATTGACAAAAATGGGTTGTTGTACGGTACCAATCACGGCTTTTGTAGCTTCCAGAATCTTACAAGCTTTAGAGACAGCAGTGGCAAGTTGTTGAACAGTATTAAATTCCTGTGCATCATCATCAATTGAAATTTGGTAGAAAATAGGCATTTTCATCAAAAACGTCTTGATGACTTTCTGATGGTGGAATTTCCGATCCTTATCAGGAAAAAGAAGTTGAACATTAGTTATGACTCGGCTGAGAAAAGCAACGGGGTCTTCCCTGGAGCTGAGTGTTATCGAGTCTAACTCACCTTCAAGGCTCATCTTATCACAGGTAGGAGTGAGAGAGAACATTAACACATGCTTAGCTTCTTCATAATCATTGATGTCCTGGATAGTATCACTAGGAGCATCATGAGTTAATATGAGAAGTGTGCTGATCTTTACATAATTACTTAAATCAAAACCGAACTCACTTCCGAGATGAATGAAAAATTGCAGCAATTGCTTATCGCCAGTTGCTTTGTTAATGCAAAGAGGTGTCATATTCTAAACTATTCCTTCAATTAGGCTTTTCTCATTACGATGTGATGGGTAGCAAGTATCAGCAGTGTGATGACCATAGTTATGTGGAAAGTTCACAGGAGGATATTCAGAAAAACCAGGAGGAAGAGGAACAGTATGTGAGGAATTATGAGGTATCTTAGAGTTAGGTATATGTTCTTCTTCAATTATGGAAGAATCATGCTGGCTACGAGGATTAAATTGCTCAGAATTAGGAGTTTTTAACTTAATTACAGGAGCTATAACAGGTATGTGGGACATTACAGGTACAGTAATAGTTACAGGTATACTATGAGAAGCAAGATGTTCAGGTTTAGGTACTGAAATAGGAGGGTAACTTAAATTACCTAGGTGATTTATGG
Organism: Romanomermis culicivorax; assembly: GCA_963922205.1. Lineage (NCBI taxonomy): Eukaryota > Metazoa > Nematoda > Enoplea > Mermithida > Mermithidae > Romanomermis > Romanomermis culicivorax. The sequence goes on from CAWUHX010000462.1 coordinate 56,769, forward strand.
CAGAAGAATTAATAGAATTAGGGGAAATGAGAAGTTTAACTTGCTCCATTAAAATACTCTGAGTTGCAGGAATAGTGGCAGTCTGATTTTGTTGAGTTTTAGAAAGCTTCGTTGCTTCTCTTGAAGTTCGTTCAAAAGTCCCAAATTTTGTTCCTCACTCTCTTGGGTTTTATCTTCGACAAAACCGAGAATCTGAGGCAGTAGTAGGAATATTTTGTGTAACTGACTTAGTAGCTTCCACCAGGGCAGTAAACTGCATGAAAGCTTCTGCTCGAAAATTTTCAATCTTGACTGTACAAACATCACTGATGCTTTTAGGCTGAGATTTCCTACTCTTACGAGGGCGAGAAGAGAACATTACAGAATAATCAACATTTACAGAATCAGAATCAGAAGAAACAGGTTGTACAGAAGATTTTTGAAAGCTAGAAATAGCATGGAGCAATGGTGATGGCTGAATTTGCAAGGCAATGTTTGCTTGAGAACTGTTGACCCCAATAGGAGCAGTTGCTGATTGCAAAACCAGAGCTGCAACTGACTAAGGCATGGGTGCCAAGGAAACAGAATTAAGAGGTGTATTTTGAGCCGAATTTAGAAAATTAATTATATAGGGTGACTGAGCAGATAAATTTTGAGGTACCTGAGGTTAATTATTAGGCTCCAAATTAGCTGACATTTGCGCCTGATCCACAGAATCCTGTGGACATGATCCCACCTGTGGTAGAGTGAGAGTCGACGACGCAACTGCCTGTGCAACTGGTGCTGGTTGCTCGGAAATTACATTACTTGAGGACTCAGAGGCCAATAGCGAGTTGCTAAGTGCCGTGGGAGCGACTAGCGAAGCCTTATTCGCTGGTGGTGTATGAGGAATTTTTTGGGAGTTTGTTAATAATTTCAATGACGACAATAATTTGGGTGGCGAGGAGTTTACTAGGCAGGTAAGGACAGCTGATAAAAAATAATACAAAACAAAACTCTCTGAATCACTGACCGAAATTCGGGCACATGATGCAATGACTACAGTAATTGTGTAACCCGGTTTAATATCGATGAGATGCTTGAGACATGCTCATCTTTGGTTGTAAAGCGCAAGAACTTGTAAAGTGACATTAAAACCGTCGTGGGAGACTGGAAATGTCACATTATGATTCTCCATTCCTTGGCCTTACAATCGCATAAAAATTATATAACGCTTTTATTTTTGCCCGTAGGCACACAATGAACGAATAATAATACAGTGGTTATAGTAATGCGACGTTTCGGTAGTCTACCTACTACCTTCCTCAGGCGACAATAAACTCCTTTTTACAAAATTCGCTACTTGAGGGAATTGAACCCTGGTCATTTGATTGAGAGTTTAGAGCGCTACCACTGGGCCATGGGGGCCAGTAGTAACTTGTTTAGAAGTGCTATATATCCTGACTTGGGGTAACTAGTTCAGACTTGGGTACCTGTCTGTTGCCTTTCTAAGGAATGTTTGGTTCCATATGTGGCCTATTTCAATGCTCTTACTACCTACATTTTTTGACCCAACTTTTTCCATCTCAATGGTTTCTCTGATCTTCCTTTTGTAGGCATTAGGCTCTTGGGCAAGTATGGTGGTATTGTCAAAATTGGGTGTACATCCACATGATAGGCAATGTTCCGCCACACCACTTTTCTCAAGGCTCAGGTTCTTAAGGGCATTTCTGTGTTCTGCAATACGGGTCTTAAGTGTTCTGCCCATTTCTCCTATGTATACTTTCCCACATGGAGCCATAGGTACTTGGTATACTATACCCTGTGTATCTTCTTTATTTCTAGGTGGTGCTACTTTGCTGACTCTTTTCCTGATTGTGTCTTTACTTGTGGCAACTAGTCGAACCTTGTACTTGCGGCATATTCGCTTCAGTTTCTGTGTTAGTTGGCCACTGTAAGGTATTACAACCGTGCCTTTGTATTCAACTTTTTGTTGGTCATTTGCATTTCTTCTTATATTTGCTTTGTTAATGATTGCTGTGGGATAACCATTTTTCTTGAAGGGTTGCCTGATGTTATTTTCTTCCACTTTCCTGGTTTCTTCAGTTGAGCATAGTGTACCTGACCGCAATATCATTCCCTTTACAATTCCTGCTTTGGTGTTTACAGGATGGTTTGACTGGAAGTTCAGATATTGGTCTGTGTGCGTTGGTTTACGGTAGACACTTGTTGCCATTGTCTGTCTTTGCCGTTTGACAAGAACATCTAGGAATGGTAACTGCCCATTGATTTCCGTTTCCATGGTGAACTGTATGGCTGGATTCTGTTGGTTCATATGTTCTAGGAAGGATCTTAGTTTTTCCTCACCATGGTCCCACAGGATGAATGTGTCATCCACATATCGCAGCCAGATTCTTGGCTTGTCTGGTGCTGTTTTCAATGCTGATGTTTCAAGTTTGTCCATGAACAGGTTGCAAAGTGCAGGGGACAACAACCATCCCGACAATGACTGAACGTCAATGCACTTCAATGAAGGTTTTTATGCATGGTCAAGGCCCATCAAATTGGGGTGGACTAATTTAATGAAAAACTTCCGAATGGAACATTGTTTTCGACCCCCAAAAGCCAATTTTAGTGGAAAATCCGCTGATCCATGGATCCGCTGATCCACGGCGATCTGTGTTTTAGACACTCGATCCAGATCCATGATCCGTGGTGCGATCCTCGTTTTAGTGTTACCCCTTTAACATTGTTAGAGTTCCTTTACCTTGACTGTTTATATATCAAATGGTATTATTAGTGTATGCACATCTTTGCAGTTTTCGTTAAATTAAAATATAATCGTGAGGCTTATGCTAAAGTGCATCCGTGGGAAAATAACAATCATATTAAGTTTTCAGATTTTTGTAGTCGAGTTGAAAGGATGATCGGTGTAAGAGGACGGTCGAGGTAAAGGGACAGTTGATAACGTTTTTCATATTTCATTTTCAACATTAGCCGTCGTAAGGGGATGCTGGAGGTAAGCTACACACTATCCAAATTTTCCCTCATGTGGGACATATAGTTCATATAGTTCAGTTGAAAATCGTAAAAATGCAAAATAGTACTTGCTTTTCATCTTTATTATTTATTAGCATAACGAGAAAAATAGACAAGTAAGCAAGTAAAAAAAGACTATCAGCATACGCGGTATTTTCACAATTTCATGCATAACACGTAAAATAGATCATTCATTACATATCATAATAAAGCTATAGTCTGTTTTCTATAAAATGCTTCTAAATAGAAAAGTGACACGAATCAGTATTGTCGTCAAAATCGTTTACATAAAGTTCTTTTTGTAAAATTTTCACTCTAAAAATTGCTAAAGGTCAGGTCAGTATGCTCACAAATTTCCACTCCTACATGGTATTTTGTTCATCAGAAAATCGCAAAAATCTGAAATACTACTTGCTTTCCACTTTCATTATTTGGTAGCATTTTAAGAAAAACAGACTATAGTTCTCAGTACCAGTACGATGAAATATAGGAAATTTGAATCAATGCTTGTCGGGTGCAATCTTGCCCGAACTCGATGGGTATCAACTGAATCAGCGGTAGTTCGCGTTTGAAACCAACAATCTTCACACTCCAGTGCTCAGAAACAAAGAGGATAAAAGTTGCACCTGTGAACTTATCCAAACGAACAAATGTTGTAGTCAAAAATCAATTAAACTTTGTTGTCATCGATTCCTCGAATTTTCGCAATATATTTGTGCACAGGCAATCCCACAGGTAAAACCGGCCGTTTATAGGCGCTCTCCAATAATATGCAAGCCAAAAGGTAGAACGCGGCCATGGAATTTACCAAAAGGAAAACGGCGGCAATGATTTTGAAAATCTGAAAAGACTCGAGACTTCTGCGAAATCCCTTCAGTCATTTAGGAATGAGGTAAAAATATATCGGTTCGTATCCAGCATTATAAAGTGAAAAAATGTTATTTGGTTTCATTTTACTTTTTAAAAAATAGGAAGATCGTGAGCATCAATTTTTTCTCGGGACTCGAGATTACATGTCAACTGAGTTCAGAACGTGAAAAATCGGCTGAATGTTACTGCTTTAAGCGCTCATTGGACTGTGTTTTTTTTCAAATGAGCCTCGAAACTCAGCAAGATGTTAATGCAAATAGTAAACAGCCTGCTTACACTTAGACAGTTTTTCTCCATAGCCTGTTTTTTGTAGAAAGCCCGTGAATTGAAAAATAAAAAACTACTGCCCTCAAAGTCGTTTACACAAAGCTTGTATTCCAGGATTCTTCTCAAAAAATAGTCAGTGTTAGATACTATTTTTTACATTCCCGTGGGAAATGTGATTTACCATTAGTAAGAATATGAAATGCTACTTTCTTTCCACATATTTACAAGCACTTCAAGAAAACCAGACTAATGTTGACAACAGCCAGTTGAAAGAACAACTCAAGATAAAAAAAATTCGTCATACGACGACACATCTCTGCATTTTGCATTCCAAGACACATTTGAAGGTAAGTATAATTACCACAAATTCAGCAGTGGGAATGCTTCACTGATCAGCCAATGCCTTCTTATAACAGATAAATATTTTCAAAGGTGCTCAACCCCATTTGTGGCCTATTGTCATCGTCTAGAAGTTGCTTTAAACCTTCAATAGCGTTTGTTGTTCTCGTTTCAGTTCGTTGAATGTACATATAGATTTGTAAATCCATTTGGTCTAAATCCTTTTCTACCATTCTTATCGACTATCAAAGCCTTCCACATCAAATTGTATTCAAAACCTGAAGTCGAAGGAGCTCTTTCTCTCTCCTTTTAACATCTCTGAAACCATTTTAAAGATGTATGAAGTCTAGATCTCTCTTCATCTGCATCACTGTGCGAATTTTTCCTGTAAAATATATTCCACTGGATAGAACTCATCAAGATCTTACTTGTGCACAGCAGAAATATGAGATTCATTTGATGTTGATCGTTGCAATCACTTGCGACAGATTTTCGACAAAAAAGTATAGATGGCCCCTAAAAACTCTAGCAGTGAACAAGCTACTCGTATTCCTGAACTTCCGCAGTTATTCATCTTGTACGCAGAATAGCCAACTCAGGATAAGTGGTTGGGCCTAAAAATTTCAATACAATCGTCGGAAATTTTTGTTAAAATTGTTTTTTATTCCAGCCAAAATTCATGTCATATAATTATGCACAAATTATTCATTGTCGCTTTATAATATTTTTGTATATGTTTATATTTGAATTTGTGTTTATGAATTCAACAATTAATATCTTTAAAAATATTTTTGAAAGTGCCAGCAAATATTCTATCTTTTTTAAATTTAAAAGCGATCAATAAAAGACGGACTAACTTTCGTTCTGTATGTTTACGTAATCAATCTAGCATTGCATGAAAAATTCTATGGTAAAAGCCATTATATTTGCTTCGAACTCCTAGATTTTGTGTAACTTACGCTCATAGTCGCGACGACGTTGTCGACAATGAAGAAAAAGATGCCGGCTACCAACGTGAAAAATATGAACGCCAGCAGCAAACTTTCGCGTAAAGCCGCTACGAACAGTATAATCGTGAAAATGAGGAAGCACAAGTTGAAGAATGCCATGTCTTGGTTATTGACCGTGTAACGGGTGTAATCGTTGAGCACCATTATGGCGATCAGTGATATCCAAAAAGAGCCGTAGCCCGAAAAAACAGCCATGCCGAAGTTGTTGCCATTCGCGAATTCCAGTAAGCCTAGCAGGAAACAGGTAAAAGTCTAATCGCAGTTGGAGCAACGCATAGTGAAAATCCCCAACACAGCAAGAAAATGGCTGCAGTATTCTAAAGGAGACAAAATTGTAAATCGAAGGAAGAACCACATTCGACATGCGAATATATTTTGGTTATTTGGAACGCAAGTGCAATTTGTTGTTATTTTCTGACCGGGCTTCACAGCGGAAAACTTAAACCTGAACTTTGGCAGTAAAGCCTTTACGATTTTAAAGGCAATTCATCGTTTCAAATCAAACTTGTAACTTCGCAGGTGAGATCAGTCAACTTACCAGCAAAAAGCTGTATGATACCACCCAAAACGACGCCCAGGCACATGACCGGATTCTTGCTGACCCAACCAAAATTGTGGAATTGGAATAAGGTAGCCGTTATGGCGAATGCAGCAAGACCTATGACGGCCGGGTTGCCGTGGTGCGGTCGAGCTTTCTCCTCTTCTATCGTTTCGTGTACCGTTTCATCGACCAATGTATCGAGCATTTTCTTCATTTGCTATAAGAAAGAAAATCCTATCGTGATGAGCATCACAAATCAGAGAACGCAGCGAATTATTTATTTTACCGCATAATTTTTGATAATTAAAGTAAAGTATAGTGTGCGCTTGCATCAATCGTGATTGGATGGGGTAAAAGGTTATTCACAAGCTGATGATCGTGGGGTGCTCAAGTAAATCTTATCGAGAACACTTTTATGTCAAGTAGATATCGGATGGTTGAAAGGAAGTCCCGATTCACTTGAAAACTGAGGTTGTTGAGCCAGTAAATTAAAAAACATTATCGATGACAGCTTGAGTCGTTTTTGAACCGTCATTAAAGATAATTTCTCTATGTGCTAGCGCAGACCAAAAGTGAAATGTGAAACAAGTATAAACGGGAGGGAATGAAGACGGAACAAGGAAGAGCAAAACACAAAAATGTTTCGAGGTCACTTCCGGTGACAACCTTTTGAAAATTTTGTAAGATCACCTGAAGGTTGTAAGTCTCGAAATGGTGAACAACCGCGATATGGCATGCGAAAGCATGGAGTGTTTTAAGGGCATCTATCCACGCTTACCTTTCTGTCAGCGACTGGCGTCATCAAAATTTCTTTTTCCAAATCCTCTATAAGAGCGCTATTTCGCCTTTCTGATGACATACTGAATTATGCAGTTTGTAAATGTTGAATGTTGATCGGTAAATAGTTGTATGCAACCTAAAAAATGTCACTTTTTGTGAAGAGATGAAGAGTTTGATAGAACAAATGGAGTTTAAGAAGCCAAACTGATTGCGAGGACTGAACAGCAAAAACTCAGGTATGATCTGCATTTCGTAGTGATTCCTTTCAAAGCCACCCTGCATTACTGTTCGAGAAAAAAATTTTAATTATGAAAACCACAAGTTTAATCATAATTCTTTTACAATATAAATAAATAACTTGAATCATGTAGTGACTACATCATTCATTTAATGAGCTATTTATACCATTTATAAGTCGTAAGTTTAACTTTTATAAAAAAGTGACATAATTCAATTGACACTTGTGCATATCAACATTATTATGCATATTTCGGCTGTTTTTTGTCTTTTTCTAATTTGCACGTCGTAATTAACGACTTTTATATCCTAAGCTCGAGTCGTTGACATTAAAGAACTCAAAATTTTGTGTTTATGCGTACTTTTCCCACGTATTTACTGTAAATGATTGATTGGAACGGAATGTTTACCAGAAAATGTATAATCATGGCTTGGTCACGCATTGATGACGATTTTCGACGTCAAAAAAGTTAAAATATCAAAATTCACTAACCGGATCAGATTAGATGAATAAGAAAGAAGATTAGAAAAACATCACTGATCGAATATTTTCGAAAAAACCGTACGAAACACGTGATATCGTCTTCAGACGCTGCATTGCATTTAACTATTAGTCGAAACTCGCTTATCCACTGATCTTCTGTATCAATACTTTATCAGTTCACTGATCTTTTGTATCAGAACTTTATCACTTGGTGGCATTTTTCAAGTTCAGTAGATCACAATATTGCGGAAAGTATCATGAGCGTTGGGGTCTGTTTTTCACTGACTACTCAAAGATTACAGTTTTCCAGTTATTAATGTATAAAATTTGACGAATACACCTTTGAAACTCAATCTCCGAGAAATTTTATATAACAAATGAATTAATACTCAGTAGGAACAAGTGGGCACACAATTGTCTGGATTAATCGATGTCACGACCGCACGTTACAAAATAAACAGAGCTCGTATCAAAAATTATTTTACTTAACAAATTCTTGAAATTTATTTGAGTACGTTCACAAATCCCAGTCCTATATGACGCATGCATTAGGAAAATTGTAAAAATATGAAATAGTATTCCCGTTTTACTATTCAGGCATTCCAGTAAAAACAGCATGTAGAAAGTGCGGAGACATTATTTTTTTCAGCACTTATACTGCGATCCCATGAAAGTAAGTTAAAATACAGTAAAACTAGTAAAGCTTGTTACTGTAACAGAACAGCAGAAAATTTCCTCAAATAACATCGTTAAATATTAGAAATTTCTTGAGTATCACTCATTTGTCAAAGACAATCATATCCAGATCAAAATTTGATGAGCATCATGGTCTTTCTATGATTTTGGCTTTCCAACTGTCAAGGAGAAATTTAGTTTTTTTTACACTATAAAGTTTTCCACCCCTTGAAAATTACGCTTCAAATTGAACCTACGTTTTTTGCTGCCGCTGCGTCTGTCAGTTCAAATAAATGAGGCTATAAAGGATAGATTACGTGCTTGTGATAGCTGAAATATAAGCTTTTAATTTGATGCTATCTTGCAGCCGTTTCTAATTTGTAGCATATTCTACTGTCAGGGGCAATCAAACAGCATGGTATCACATCAGAAGAGGTCTGTTGAAAGTGTTAACAGGCTTCTATTTGTCTATTTTGAAATGGCAAATGCAGTGAGGACACAGTGATAGTTCTATTCAAAATGACGAAAATCCTCAATTGCAATTTTTTAAAGTCTGATGTCACAGTAATGCCTTGCCGATCTGTAGTAAGTCCATAACTCTCAAGCTTGACTCTCTGACTGCCAAAATAAATGGACTATAATAATGACTTATACTAATGACGTATATATGAGTAATGTACTATCCTGCGGACATTGTTGAACAGTAGATTTGAATAGTGCACGTTTAGCGTTACCCTGCTTTCATTTATTTTCCAGACTTTTTTGTCGTTGTGTCTACTTCAAGATTCCCGTTATACCAAATGTGTCGTTACTCCAAGTGTCCAATTACCCCAAGAATGCAATAAGTCTATTTTTAAAATTCCCATTACTCCATGGTGCCTCATTACTCCAAGTGTCCCGTTAATCTAAATGTCCCGTTACTCCAAGTGTCCCGTTACTCCAAGAATGGTAATTGCAATAAGATTAAAATGATCATTTTGCAGCTAATCATTTTAAAAGTATTTCAATATGCAAATTTGACTCCATGGTGCAATAGCTCATCTGAATAATTTACACATATTCATTCTAAAACTTCCTCTGACAGACACGTTTATTCAGACGACAGGGAAATCAGGTGTTCAAAACTTTTTGTAGTTTTTTACCGAAACTTAAAAGTTATTATCATAGGTGGCGCGACAGCGTCAACCTATAATATACTTGCCCCCCCTCTAGAGCCAAAACGGTTAGAGCTAGAGCCTTCGGGTCTTTTGCATAATATCGGGCGTAGGGGCAAACTATGGGGTGCCTTTTGTCATTTTGCCTCTATCCGCAAGTGGTGCTCGGTGGGGCCCCAAAAACATGCAAAAAAACGCACTTTTTTAGGCCCCCCAGTTCCACCGTGCCCAGCAATGGGTGTGCCATATCCAACCTCCATACTTAGGCCTAAGCGTCTTGGTGGTGGAATCGCAAACGCGATTTTATTTCTCAATGTCGTTATATAACACTTAAAGCTTCAAAAGAATAATTTTTTGCGGCATAATGCACTACTAATTTTTTGCTCTTTCAGTTGAATCGGTAGTGTTATTAGGATTTTTGGGCTGCAAGGGTTTTCGACCATTGGGAATTCGATGGACGCGGTCACTTTACACGAAAGCATATTTTCGTGATTTTTCAGAGGAGGGGGTTTTCGACCGCGGGGAATTCGATAGATGTGGTCACTTTACACAAAAAAAATTATCCCGGGTGTAAAAAGCGTATTTCCGTAATTTTTATTAGCAGGGGATTTTCGACCACGGGGAATTCAATGAATGTGATCGCTTTACACAAAAAATTATCCCGGGTGCAAACAAGCGTATTTTCGTGATTTTCCGGTGGAAGGGGTTTTGGACCACGGGGAATTTGATGAATGTGATTATTTTACATAAAAACTATCCCGGGTGTAAACAAGCGTATTTGCGTGATTTTTCAGTGGAAGGAGTTTCTGACTGAGGGGAATTCAATAGATGCGTCACTTTACACAAAAAATTATCTCGGATGTAACCAAGCCTATTTTCGCAATTTTTTATGGAAGGGGTTTTCGACCACGGCGAATTTAATGAGTGCGATCACTTTACGCAAAAAATTATCCCGGGTGTAAATTTTTCTTCGGAAGGGATTTTCGATCACGGGAAATTTATTGAATGTGATACCTTTATACACAAAATCATATTGAGTGTAAACAAATGTATTTCTGCGATTAATGTGGGAAGATGTTTCTGACCATGGGAAATTCAATGGACGCAGTCAGTTTACACAAATATAGTCATTTGTGTAAACAAAGGTATTTTTGCGATTTTTTGCGTTGAGGGATTCTAGACCATGGGGAATTCAATAGATATAGCCACTTTTCGGTCGGTTTACAACGTGTTTCAAGTACTATGCAGTTTACATATTTACTTTTACCGAAAGTCAGAATTCGTAGCTTGAAGATTGTTTTTTATTGTTTTTTGACGTGAAGATGACCGAATGTAAAACTTCAATGTGCTTCTATGAAGGTTTTCGTGCGTGGTTGAGGCCCACTAAAAAAAGGTGGACTAGTTTATTAGAAAATACCCCGATGGGGCAGGAAAAAAAGAATATACTCGCTGGGATAGTTGCCATGCTAGAAAAAGAAGTGGACTAGATTTTTGAGAACTTGGGTCAAAGTTGGAAAAAATTCACTTTCTTCATATTGGATTTTCATTCTTTCTCAAAAAAATTTCCATGTCTGTGAAAAAGTATATTCTGCAGCTGAGTGCGTCAACACGCTTACCAAAACCAAACATGTGCATCTTTGAAATTTTTAGGAGGGTACAAGGATGGACCTTGGTTTTTCGGCGTTTTTTTTTGAGACAAAAAATTCAAAAAAAGTTGACCAAAAAGTTTTTTTCATAACAAATTTTCCAGTTTCGCATTTTTGGTGATAGTTTGTACCCTCATGTCCCCCTCACAAATATGTGCTTCCAATTGTGTTAAACTTTTTAACTGAATTTGGTGTCATTACAACGAATCAACAGTGGCAAAGTGGCACATACAATCCCACTCAGCTTTTTTTGGGAGAAAAAGCTACAGTACAGAGTCTTTTAAGAACTAAATCGATTGTGCAAGATACGTTTCAGTGAATCATTTTATATAACATATCGTATACAATTCACTCCATAAGTTCTACTGATTACAAGCTACAAAGAAATTTATTCTCTTTTATTTAACTATTCAAAAAATTGCATCATTCGCAGTTTTTGGACTTCTGAAATTGCAGAAAGAGCGCTTTTTGCGGGATTGCAGACGAGAAGCAATTTCAACCATCGCTGTCGCTCCCATTGTGCTTTCAAAAAAGTCATGCCGTTGCTGTGGGACTGCCAGTAGAGTCGGGGAGAACTGGGCACGGGATTCGGTGCACACACCTAATATAGGCACAGCTGAATCAGGAGCATTTTTTACTCATTACTCTGTGCTCCCATTTGCAGATCGGTGCCCAATGACCGTAACCAAGGCCCGGTTGCACTAACTGGTCTGAGCTCGAGCTCAAGGTAATCTCGATCAAACATGCGACTCGGTTTGATCTCAAGTTCGCTATAATTTGAATGTCATCAAGATTATAACGAGCTCAATGTCGAGATTATCCCGAACTTGAGCTGTCGGGTTGCACTAACATTTTCACATAATTTTCTTATCTCTTAAGCAAATAAATATAAAAATGTCTGCAATTCTCAAATTCGAGCTTACACCTCAGTAGTAGTTAATCCTGAAGTGAGTATTGTTCGTGCACTAGAAGAGAATAATTTGGACATTGTGATTAGCTCAAACTCAGAATCATCAATTTAATCCCGATGTTGAGATTATCCACATGTTGGGTTAGTGCAAACAACCCCATGTTTCTTTATAGTTCTGAAAATAACTATAATATGCCTACCTCACTCTTTTTCAGCTAGTGTGAGAGGCACGAGTTTTGAATTGGTCGGGAGTTATAATGCTATTGGTTTACTATTTCTTTACATTTGAAACCATATGCATATAATTTTCATATAGAAAAATTTTACTGTAGTTGATGCTAGGGGAAGGACAAAATGCACATTGCTGCAGAATATACTTTTTCACAGACATGGACAATTTTTTTAAGAAAGAATGAAAATCCAATACAAAGAAAGTGAATTTTTTCCAACTTTAACCCAAGTTCTCAAAAATCTAGTCCACTTCTTTTTCTAGCATGGCAACTATCGGGGCAAGTATATTCTTTTTTCTGTCCCATCGGGGCATTTTTTAATAAACTATTTTGTAATATAAATGACCTGTAACGAACATGACACGTGAACTATATGTATAATTAGTCTCATTTTAAGAATAATTTTTTGACATTTACAACATTATGTCAAAATGCAGAAGATTCAACTTTTTATAAATAATTTTGCGAAAGTTTTTATTGCACAAAACTTCCAGCACTTTCGCATCCCTTGGTTTCCCACCAACTTTTACACACCACCTTATAATCCATCCACTTCCCTTCACTTTGGTCTAAACCGCAAGATTGTAGAGCACACTGTTCAAAAAATTAGCAACAATATTCCGAACCATACTAAAAAAATGATTTTTTTCAGTTTGCACTGTGATGTAGATATAGTGGGCAGGTGGTGTAAAGACAATACGCGTTTTCCAATAGTATAGCCAGATGGCTATCGTGTATAAAAAATTAATGTAAAGTGCCCTACAGGGTGACTATGGGTAATCTCCCGCACCAACATCGCGTCAAAACCCGCATATTCTATACTCTGTTTTTTATAAAATGCTTCCAAATAGAAAAGTGACACGAATCAGTACTGTCGTCAAAATCGTTTATATATAGCTTTGATGGTAACATTTTTCACTCGAAAAATTGTTAAAGGTGAGGTCAGTAGGCTCACAAATTTCCAGTCCTATACGATATATTGTTTGTCAGAAAATCGTAAAAATCTGAAATACTACTTGCTTAGAAGCATTTCAAGAAAAACAGACTATAGGTTCTCAATTTTTATCATTGCACACGATTTCTCTAAAGTCAGACCAATGTAAAGGTTATTTCAAAATACGGAAAGGCACGTTTCGGTGCCGCCGCTTCGGCGCCGCCGTTTAGGCGCCACCTACCTTAGCACTGGCCGCTTCGGCGCCTCCTATTTCAGTGCCGACCTGTTTGGTGGCGGCTGTTTCGGCGCCAAACTGCTTTTCTCTTCGTTTAGAGGTATTGGGACACTTGAGGTTACAAGATACAATCCTTTTTTGTATCAAACCCTCAAAGTACATTTTTTGTCCTAGAACTGCTCATGGATCTTTATCGAAGCGTATTCTTTCATCATACGTCGCGAAGTATTGTCATACTCAGTTCGAAAATGTATAAATTACATAATGAATATGGACAAGCTCAAAAGGAAGAGGGGCCGAGAATAAGAAACTACATGTACTGAATATAAAACTAATTCCATGAAATGTGATAACTAATTCCACAAATTCTCGTAAAATGACGGAACGTAATTAGATCTACAATCTGTTTTTTTTGAAATGCTTCCAAATAACAAGAATGGAAAGCAAGTAATATTTCGGATTGTGAAGATTTTCAGCTAAATTGGATGTCATGTAGGGCTGAAAACCAGTGAGCATACTTAACTTACCTTTAACAATTCTTTTGAGTAAAAAATTTGGTTGTCGAAAGTATGTGTAAACGATTTCCGCGATAAAGCAGGGTTTTGAAAATTATCACTTCACAAGCATTTTATAAAAAACAGACAAATATCGTCCCATCCTTAAGATTGATGTGAAAGATGAGTGTTCAACTGCCATGCTATTTATTAATTTTGGGGCAGACATCATGAATTATTACATTTTTCAATTGTAAATCCTTCAAAACTACTACTGCAGATTTCCGTGCAGCGTATTGACCTCTGGGCAGATAGTAGTTTCAGAAATGTAAAATACATTGCCGCATTTTCTACGGTAACCACTAGATTTAAAAATTCAGAAATCTGCTATCAGGTTGTCAAGTATTCATAAAATAGCTTTTTGTAAATCCCGGAAAAATGTCTCTCGCATATTTTGCTTTTTTCCCACTCAGTCTAGTATGCATCTACGAAGTTCACTATTTTTTTGACACTGGAAGTAAATGAACTCTTCATGTTCGAGTCAATTAACTTTCTTCGACTTATTACGCGTATATCTGCATATCCGAGAGCAGTGCGCGATTATTTACGTCTTTAGGCAAGGTCGAGCACCTCGCCTGCCATATTCTGCTACCACCATAACCACATTCGGCACTTCATTCGAAGGGCATAAAACGAAACTTAATGACACTTTTTACGTAATTATACGCAACTGGTACCACATTACAAAAATCTTCCATTTCGTCTACAGTGGGCTAAGGACGATTCGAAACTGGCCAAAAGCAAACAGTGTGTTTAGGGTACACGTGCCCTTTATGTTGGTTAAGGTCTGAAATGGAGATTTTTCTAGGTACGTGTGTGGTGAATAGACGGACCCACAAAACGAACCAGTCCCTATACTGTAAATGTGGTTGCTATGATAATCCATATCTCATTATTGGCCGGCCTGTCAGCCCGAATATGGGATGATGACCACCACCACTACCATTGTGACATCCGTTTGCATTTCCGTTCTAGTGGTGTGTGGCTTCAATAGAACACTGTATGTATCATCGTGACATTTTTTCGTTAATGGTATACAAATATAATTATGGTGGTCTATATTGTAGGCCTTTATACTTTGTATCACGGTGTACGTACATAATATGGAAAAGCTGGGCTTGATGAGAGGAATGATGATGATATCATTTCCTGGTCTTTTTGCATCGGCTACAATTGCTGAAAGGCTGCTTTTTCCCCCGAATTTAGTGGCGGACGCGAGAATACCTCTCATAATATGCGGTTTTGACTGCAGGTTACAATTGTAGTCAACGGCCGACAGGGATTATTACTGTGAAAAATGCTTTTTAGAACTCCCGTTTGCGGATTGCTTGTTCAAGGACTTGTCGATTTTTGTATTATATTGGTCGAATTTCAGTTCTTTTATGCCTCATTCTGCAGTTTCGTTCTCCAGTTTCGCTGTGCTTATGAATGAGCTATATTTTAATTTTTTCATTCCACTGAGCCTTATTAGATTGTTAATTTGACAACTTTATAACTACACATTCGTTTACTTTAGGATTCACTTGTATATTGAACTCGCATTCTTACCAAGGCTGAGTCTCATAGATCTACTAGTCGTTTTTCTATCCACCAAATACACTCGGCCTATTTGTTCTCAGCAGTCAACTATCTTCCAACCCATAAATCTCAACTTTATTATATTTCTCCAATTGGATATACTCTCTATCCATGTTCATTATTTTTTTTTTGTTGAACCAGCATACTGCTGGAGACGATTTCCGACTTTTCTATCCTTATAAAAAACTGACATTTCCAATTCAACTTTTATTATATTATTGTACAATCGACAATGCGCACTACAGATAATGTTAAGGGGTAAGGCCTCCGAAACCTTGACCATATGGATTGAAAGAAAATCTGGTGTTAATTTTTAAAATTCTTGTCTTACAAAAATAATTACCCTTATCGTTCGAAGGCATTAATCACGGCTAGTTTCAAGGTCGTTTTTGGCGCTGAAGATTTTCAAAACACGATAGATATTTTTTAATTTTTACGAGAAATAGAAAATATAATCCATTTTCATACAAGGTACGAAAAATGTGATATTTCTGCAAATTTGAGAGTGTCAAAAGCGTCTTCGAGATCGTTCACAGAACAATTTTATTACATATTTTTTTAAGTTTTCTGACTGAACATAATTCTTCGGATTGAAAAATTCCTTTTTTTGAGGGTTCGAGAGAAACCGTAAAATTACATTTGCTCGAATGTCGTTATGAGAGACTGTATCCTTTTTTCCAAAAAATTTCACTATCCAGGGTAAATCTCCGAAAATATTCGCTCACGCCTCTTTTCACGGTATCTAGCGACACTTGCTTGTTATTCTGACTGATATAAAATTGATGAATCAAATTTGAAGGTATAACCAACAGTGTAAGGCTTTTACTCATATAGTCTGTCTTAAATTAAAAAAACAACAAAAAATTAGCACTTCTTCAATATCGATGACATCAAACTCGTAGGATATATTTTTTACTCAAAATTAGTTGAGCACGCTCACTAATTTCCGGCCCTGTGTGATGCATGGTTAGGCGAAAAATCATAGCAATATGAAATAGTGTTTACGTACTTTATACTTTTATTATTTGGAAGCAGCTTGAGAAAAGCAGATTGCAGCCTATAAGTTGGCATACCCCAGTCAGTCATTTTTTCTCAATAAATCCGAAGCACTGTGTTTCATACTATAGATATTTCTCAGTGCTAGTATTTACCAAATTGAAATTTATTTTTTCATTCAAAAACTTATGACGATTCAAAATAAGTTCAGATTTTTTCAGGGTTGCATCATTCGAGATATGACTTTAGAGTACATTTTTCAGTCATATCTTTTTTCCAGTTTTAATTTTTCCCTCTTCATTTCATTTTTCATTAGCTTTTCACTTCTGTAATTTCTTCGATAAAATTTATCATAATTAATTCAACTTGATGTTTTGTAAATCTCGTAAAATTCTTATGCTCTTCAGTGGCCTAGGCAGGGGACACGTGCTCCCGAAATGAAAATAAATGTTCAATAGATTCAGATGCTGAGAAATACAATTTTAAGCTATCATGTCGTATGCCCAAATCCACATAGCCGAAGCGTCAGAAAAATAACGCTCGGTGAGAGGCTCGAACCCTCGACCTTCTACGTGCAAGGCAGACGCGCTATCTAACTGGGCTAACAGAGCCACGTGGATGGTTCGGAAATTGTGGTTGTAGTGGTGGTGAGCACGGGGCATGCTGCGTAATGAACAGCCGGAGGCACCACTACAACATCCCTCCCCCCATCGAGAAGGAAGGGCCCTGGACGGTCACCAATGTCGTATGCCCATATCCACGTGACGGACGCGTCAGAAAAATAACGCCTGGTGTGGGGCTCGAACCCTCGACCTTCTGCATACAAGTGCTATTCAACTGCGCTAACTGAGCCACGTGGATAGTTCGGAAATTGTAGTTGTAGTGGTGGTGGTGGTGATTGCGGCGCATGCTGCGTAATGAACAGCCGGACGCACCTCTACAACGATCAAACGAAAAATGTTTGGCGTTTATCTACCCGTGTGCTATGTATTGCTTGATAGCTTGATAATCAGTATTGGATGCTTAACTTTTCCTCTGTGTAGTTGATTTATCCGACAAATGAAGTGCCAAATTTCAAACGTCTTAATTCTCACGATTTGCACTAAAATTATTCTGGAGCACGTGAGAAAATGCACCACTCTCCTTCCTCAAACTCCAACCCCATAAAAGCATCAGCCTTCATATCACATTAGAAAGTAATTTGACCTATGGCTCAAAATTGTAAAAAATTGTAAAGTTGCAATGATGAAGGAATATATTTTGCACATTTTCCATACCTAAATTTTTTTTGTTATGCCCCTCCGAACCACAATTGACTACGCCGGTTATTCTATTGACACTCTTCCTCATTATCATTGACATCCAATGGGTAAGTTTATCTTAAGCAGATGTTGAAATGATGTCGTTGACCCGGATATCTGCCACTCAATGTTAGACCCCGAATTTTTTTATTTTTCACCCAAAAACAACCTTTGTCTGACGTTTCCACCACTAAAACTGCACAAAAATTCGTCATTCGAACGACAGTACTTTCGATTTGCGGTTTATTATTATGCATTATACGACTTCAACTTACTATATGTATTATATACACATAAATTTTACTCCTGTATTAAAATAACACATGCGCATTGTCGTGTGTTTGCTATATGTGCATGTTTAGAAATGGGAAAATTTCACCTTGAAACTAAATGCGTCGAATTTTTCAGCAGTTTCAATTTGAAAATTTCAACCAACATTCTTCTTTTGTCTGACGATAAAAAATTACTATTATGGACGAGTTTCAAAATAAACGTCGAAAATATTTGGATACATTGAGGAGAACTTTTGACACCGTGGAAATTCGTGGCGTTCAAAGTGAAGATAAACGTCGAAAAATTTTGACTTTTGGTAGTCAATTGGTGAGAGGCATTTTGTTTGTGTTTTGTAGTGTTTTGGAAGAAACACATTCTTACTCACACTTTCTCGCCCCAATTAATGATTCCAATCTTATAGCTGAACATGTATGATTTTCGACCAAGTCAAAAATATACAATATAACAATAAAAACGGTTAACACTAATTTTAATCAGAAATTTGATTGGAAATTGCCATGACCACAACACGTAAAAAAATTCTCAAGTTCTATACTGCAGGACAACAGTTGATTGACTTACAAATACATATTTCGAAGTTGAAATGTTTTAACTAATGATTCAACTCTAACGCTAATTGAAATAATAAAAACTAGAAAATTTTATACGTAGTTCATACGAAATGAATGAGTTGTTTGACAATAGGTAATGAGCAGTTGAAATAAAATTTTTATCTTTCCAAATGGTGTAAATCTGGTTTGGACAGCTTAACTAACTCCTCTGTTATACTGTAGCTAACTCTACATAGATTCTTTGCATATGACATGCTGCTAAATTAAACATCAAATATGCGGTATTTCCAAGTAGAATGTTGGAAATAGTTCAAAAACTAATACTCTTCAGTTAAGGTTAAAAAGGAAAGTCTAACATTTCGAAAAATGGCTGCCAAAGACATTTTTGATCGAGTAATTGTCTAAACACTTATATCATTCATAAAGAGTCACTTTCCAGTAAATATTCAAAAGAAATTTTCTTAAATGAGGAAAAAAGCTACTTCGTCTCTGGCACACAACGTGAGTCCATTTTTGGCACTAAATTTCTCGCTGTTCAGTTTTTTCCACAATCTTTTTATTCTGTTATTTTTCTAGTCGGTTTAGTAATTCTCCGGTAAATACCTTTTCTGGCCGGCTTATTTTGCTATGCGGACATGTTTGCACTCTTTTCCCCACATAGTAAGCCTTGAATAAATTTACTGAAACTTGTGAGCCAAATCGTTCAACAACCAGAAGACTTTGCTTACCGGTCACTTTGGCTCTTGTGACCAGACCACTACTAGCATAAGTAAATATAAAACTGTTATCCGGTCAGTTTGGCATATTGCTATGATAGAAGAGAGAAAATAGTAGGATTGTTTATTTAATTAATAGCGGTGGGCACCACGACGAAAGCCCATCAAAACCGGGCCGCGGTTCGAATAAATACAAAAGTCCGCAAAGATTCGCCCCTTTCTTTTTCCCTTACGTTTTGTTGAACAAGAATGGTATTTTTGTCGAGATTCGTGAATTATACTTCAAAAGTTTTTGAAATGACATAGAATTTCTTCTAGCACACGCCATTAAGTTTTGCAAAACCATTTCCCAATGAAAGATGCTTGAAAGTATCCAGATTGGAACATTATTTTACTCTGGAGAATACACTGCATACACAATGCGTTTCAGAAATCAACCTTCAGGATTTCCATATGGAATAGTCTATTTCACTGCTATGAGTAAATATTATATACGAATTTCCATGTAATAATGTTTGTTTTTTTATTGGAATCAGTTAATGCCAATCATCGTAGACTCAAATTACGGTTTAGAATTGTGAAGTTCTGGAACCGTGTGGTATGTGGAATGACATGGCTATTGTCAGTCGTCTCGGATTTTCTTAAAATTTTTGACTCAAATTTTTTAGATATGAACTTTCGTAGTACTTATTCATAATGTTATTGTAAAATTTCGAAATAAACTCCGTACAATCTGCAGTCTGAGAATTTTTTATATTTCTCTGGACGTGAATAAATTTTCTGATTACTCTTGCATAAGATCAAATAATATATATATAACAAATCGATGCAGATTATCACGCTCAAACAGAATGACCAATGATCAGCTCATGACTGAAAATTTTAAGCTTCAATTTTCCAGAAACTAAAAATCTGATAGGTATTGTAACACAACTACACTTGCGTATTAATTATTCATTGATGCAGAACGGCTACTCTTCTAGAAGCACCTGATTAAGCAGATGGTAGGCATGACATGAATAATCTTCATTGTATAGTGAAACTGTAGCATCTGCCCGCGAGGCAGAAAATAATTCGACCACATGTATGCCAAAACGCGTTATTTCTCCAGACATCATTCGAATTTTCGGTTTTCGGTAATTTGTCATTGAGAAAGACACACACAATAAAAAGACCCAAATATTTCTTGAAGGCTGGGCAATTAAGAGATCTACACAATGATAATCTTTTGATTTTTAATTCGACTTTCCCCAACGTAACTTATACTTTGTACTGTACAATACATACGTGGCCAAAACGGGGCCAAATTCTTGTCGAAAAATGCAAACGGGAAATATATTCCTCCATTTTGTTGACGGAAACAAATTTCTATGCCATTAAAGAACGGAATTAATTTCGAAATGACGAAACTTTTAAAAAAATAATAGCAAAAAGATGTAATGCATGAGCGATTTTTATGGATCGGGTGTGCAATACATCGAATCAATTAGTGGGAAGATTTAAACGATAATTGGACCAAAGTACTCTAATAATTCAAATATTATACTCCCACTAATCGCTGTCATACAAAACTTCTCTAGGAGCGCAGTAATTTTCATTAACTCAGCAGTTAAACTTTTGGAGTTGCACTGATGCTACGCCACTTAATCACTAGACTATTCAGATTGACTGATACGGTTAAAATGATGAGTAATATACAGCAAACCGGTGCTTCACCGACTCAAATCAAATCACTGAGTTTTCTTTGTATCAAAAAATGCAGACGGAATGGTTCAAGTTTTCAAGCTTATTATTCTTGGAAAAATTTCAAGCTTCTATGGAAAATTAGAAACGTAAATTAAATTTTCTAAAATTTAAGAAATTTTTCAAAACTTCAAAAGATTGCTGTGACAAACATTATTGAGAGCTTCCAAAACTCTGCTGCTATGTAAGAGTATCCACTCCTGGCCCATTAAATCATTGTAGAATCCACCAATTTTCGGGAATCGATTATTTAATAATATTCAATTGTCAAACTTCGGAGATCCATAGTTTATTTTTCAAAGTAGACAAAAATAAGTACCCTACTTTTTTACGCGGAGTTTCCGCTGTAAATTTTTTTATAGACTTTTTTAACGGTTTTAACTTGGTTTGCAAATTTGCAGCTCCTTGACTTGTGGTTAAAATAAATAAAAAAATTTTATATTATACTTACTTTCCGATTTCATTTTTTCGAGCATTTTCCGAAAAACTGTCCACAATTTCTAAACTCTGCTCTGGCAGTCATGAAATATTTTTGCTTTCCGTTCCATTGTTAAACCTTTTTACCATGTTAATCAGCAAAATTCATGACTTTTGCTTCACATTTAAAAAATCTCAAATTTTTCGTGTTGAAAAAAGTATTTATTTTCCGCAGATCAAGCTAGTCGAACAGGATCTCGAATTCAGTGATCAATTGATCAAAATATCTAAATTAATTCAAGAACTAAAATATTACGAATCGAATAATTATTATCGAGACGATTACGATTACGATGATGATACAATTTCTGCGTCGTCTACCTCACCAAAAGTTCCAAGGAATGATGATCTTTCGAGGTCACCGGATTCAGACGTTTTTTACGGTTCACCGATTTTCCGACGATCGAACTATGGGTGTGCGACGAAAACTGGAGTGGCCAGAACGATCAGTCTGATTGCCGTGGAAGATAACTTTTGCGACTCCGAGATATGCCACAATGTGCACAATTGTCAGAATAGGCATTTTTCACGTCAGAATTCCGCATTAAGGTAGACGGTCTTTTTTTAGATATTGAGGTTATAAAACTGTACGAACTCACTGTTCTACATAATGCAGTTTGATATAATCGTCTACCGCATAGTAATAAAAAATGACGGTATGCAAGAAAAAATTTCAAATCACTTTGGTGAAAGCCTTCCGAAAAACTGCACACTACTCTTTCTGAGAGAAAAAATGTTGTACCTCAAGTCTTAATCAGACTGACTGCTCGCACACAATTCAAAATAATATCTGCAAATGTTCGAGCAGAATTCACATTGATTGAATCCTTGTAGTGACTTTAAAATCGGAATCATGTTTCCAAAAAATCCCCGGAATCTCGTTAGAAACTCTTACACAGTAAGTATGTAATAGTTACAGTCGTTCGAACTTTATCTATAGTCTGTTTTTCTTGAAATGCTTCCAAGTAATGAAAGTGGAAAGCAAGTAGTGTTTCAGATTTTCACGATTTTCTGGCAAGCAGTATATCATATAGGACTGGAAATTTGTGAGCATACTGGCCTAACCTTTAGAAATTTTTTGAATGAAAAATTTGACAGTAAGAGCTTCATGTAAACGATTTTGACGACAGTACTGAATTGTGTCACTTTTTTATTTGGAAGCATTTTATAAAAAACAGATTATAGTATACAACTACCAGTACATAAATCACACATCAACAAACGAAGGAAGTACAGTAACTCTGACACTCCAATGGTCTGTTTTTCTTAAAATGCTCCGAAGCCATACTGAAAGTCTTTGAACATAGTTTGCTAACCTATAACTTTTTTAAAGAAAAAGTTCTGTGGTAAAAGCTTGATGTCAACGACTTCAGTATTAACTTTTGTCATTTTTAAATTTGCAGGCAGTTTAGAAAACAGACTATAGTTGATATAATGGACTTCGAATCTGATGTGCAATTCCGCAGGGTTTCTTTCGTGAACAAACTGACTCAGTTATTGACTTGCGGCACCAGAATCATGGCGAAAAAATGATACTTTCCTGAGTCAATTTATTTCCAAGTGGGGCATTAATATTAGCGATAAGTTCGAAAATGACTCTTTTGCGTTTTCATCATCCATTAGATATACATCTTGTTTTGCTGTTTATGTTTCGCTAAAACGTGTTCAAAAGGTTGTGGCCTTTTTAATACATTTTCTGGTTCCAGTATTGCGATAATGAACCAACTCCTCGAAAAAACAAAAACACCAAAAAGAATTTTGAGCAATTTTGAGGATTTCGCTTTCTTTGAATATTTGTTTCTCCTCAAGGGGTATTCGAATCGCGATGCTGTTTTTATATCTACTGTAGGAATGTGTGAACGAAACAATAAAAACATAAAATTCTGCGACATCGCAGGTGAAGGTGCTCGGGAATGCCTCTAAATGGGGTATTTCTTTATTTTTGCTTCTCATGTTTAAACTCTCTTGGATAGTGTAAAATGTTTGTTTGTGGAACAATTAGTACATCAAACTATAGTCTGTTAGTCACTTGATAATTCTATAGCATAGATAATAAATGTATCGCAAGTTGTAGACAAGAGCCACCAGGAAAATGTAATGATTTCGGAGAAATTTTTATAGTATGACCTCTTCAGAGCTGTGCAGCTTCCAAAACGATACAAAAATTTTGATGAAAATTTAACCGATACGATAAAAATGCTTGAGCTGTAAAATGAGAAAATAAAATTCTGCAGCTTCCGATGGGAAGGTGCTCGGAAGTGCCAATATACAAAATTTTTTCAATTTTGACAGCTCATTTTCGGCACTTTAAACTCTATGAAAAAGTGTAATATGCAATTTACGGTAAATATTATACCCGAAGAAAGCTTGTTTTCTCCTCTGTAAAATGAATATCCATTCTTCAAATAAGATCAATCCAATCCTGAAATATCGCTTGGCTAGCAAAGCCACTGAAAAATGCCAAAAAAGATCAATTTTCAAACTTTGGCACACTGTAGCGGCATGAATTTGCGTTTTCAAGCAAAATCAATGATACCACGGAACTCAGCGCACAAAACTACTCAAAATGTCTCATTTTGAGATATGATTAATTTTCAACTTATCATAGGTCAATGTAAAAAAAAGTAGAATCTCTCAGAAATCGTGTCTTAAAAAAGCTTCAATTGGAGTTGAATAAGAACAATGATAAACTTTTTTTCATTGAATTCTTCTGAATGATTCACGCCGCACATTACATGAAAAATAAATACTTATTTTCTTAGTGATATTTGGATCCATCTGAATTTATGTAACTTGTGGGTTCAAATAGTTCGTCAGTCCAGCTCTTTCATGGGTTCTAGGCTGGGTTGTATTGGAGAACGGATTTTATCTGAATAAATATGGTTTTGCGATGTCAGATTGCAAATTTTGGCTACTTTTGTTAGTTAATGTTTATTTTTACACTTCATGGAAAGAAAGTATCCTAATTTCAGAATTCCAATCAAAGCCACCAAACATCGCCCGCGGTCAAAATGCGCCACCGTCATGGGTGGCGTACCGTCCGATCATTTATTACACGGTACGACAACGACAACGACGGTACCTCCCAAATCTGCCACGCCTCCCTCAAAAAAATCGTCCAATCAAAAGGAAGATTATCGAAAATCGATGCCCTCTTTATTCATGCAGTTGGTTAATCTAGAAAAACCACCGACTACCTCGTCATCGTCGTTACATTCGCCATCGTCTGATTCCGGTTTGTCCAGCGAATCGAATTTGTCGAGCGGTGACGAGAGTCGACATAGAAAAGGAGACAACAAAAAAAATATGAAGACAAACGGCAAGAACAATAAAAACGTTATATTGTTGAAAATCGGCGGCGATGGTGATCGCTCGAAAGAAGATTTTTCGTTCAATTTTGGAGTGGTAGCTTTATCGCTGGACGATACGAAGATTCAAAATGAAGAGAAAGACGAAATTTTTGTTTGAATTAATTTCAGTGAATTCATAATCGATAGAAATTACGGTAGCTTTGACGAAATGTGGTTCATTAGCCATATAATAAAGTTAACTTATAGTCATGAAATCCAGAAAAAATTTTGGAAGGAGTTGAGCAATTTTTATAGTTAACTGATTATTTACAGACACTCGGAAGTTATCGACAGTCAATAAATGGGCTATATCGACATTATTGGAATGTTGATCGGAACTTTGTTAAGCTCAGACACTGGTCAATGCAAATCGATGTTATGCTTCATTAAATTTTTTATTCCATAACTTTTTCACACACCGTCCTTGGGAACTTTTTTGAAATTAGTCACACGTGACAAATTATTTCATGAGAATACCCATCCATTATCATTAATGTTGAAAAATCATGTGACGCCAAAAATTGTGCACGGAATCCTTAAACTTTTCAACCTCAATAAATATATAAGAATGTTAAACATAGAGTTGTTATTAGAATTAAACCAACTTAGTTTTTATGTACTTCAGTGAAATATACTAAAAAATCCTTTCAAAAGTAATTTGGATCAATTATTACGCTACAGTGATTTTTATGAATATAAGATCTCAAACATGCATATTTCTTCGGAAGTCAAGATTTTTGGAGCGAGTTGACGTTAGACATATGCAGAGAATACGCAAAACAAGTATTCCGTCGTTCGATTTAGAAATGGCTAACTATGAAACGACGGACAGCATGCGTGTTTCAAAAAAAAAAATTTTTTTCACGACATGCGTCTTTCAAAAAAAGTTTCCCAAACTCAAAAGACTTTACTTTCATCAATAGAATGGACATCGTCGCAAAATTCTTAAATTCCTTTTCATCAGGATTGGATTCAATCTTCAAAATATTATTAAAAAATGAAGACTAGCCGATAGTAGTAAAACAGCGTCCTGCAATAGATCAATACAATATGATAGGTAGATAACGTATTCCGAAGGCAAAAGCCCACATTAAAATTGATTCAAATCTTTCTTACTGTAGTTCAAAAGGCATGCACCTGGTGATTGATCAGTTCTTTCTTCCTGTTTTTTGTGGTGGATGGCATCAATTTCTTTCGCGGGCGACGATCTAACGAATGAACAGTGAGAAAAATTCTCATTGTTGATCTATACTCTTTGTGATGATTTTCTCCTATAATGCTTCGACTTAACTAATCGCACGTTCATTCATAAGTGATTGGATGATAGCTCAATTTTTTTTCAAAGCTCCACCCACAAAAACTTTACCATTAGCACTGCTCCTCTCTCTTTTCTTCATTGTTCATTCGAGCTTACTTACCGTTGGCTATCTTTTAAAAATTTTTCTGTAATGCCTACGTCACAATGCACAAAAGCATTGATGCCTTCAATTAGCTCTTTACGCTCAAGCAAATGGTGTGCCTCAAACCATTCTCGTCATAGTCGTTCTCCCACTCAGTCGAGATGCTCAAGTCGAAAAGGAGGTCATGGTCACCAGAGCCGCAGTCGTTTTGAACGTAAGTCTACATCACACTCCTCGTCATCGTCAAGTATAAGCACAAGTCGTTCCAGATCTCCTTTGAGATCAGAGAAAAAGAGTTCAGTTGAACCAGGGGTTACTACGCCCTCATTAGAGGCGCCACCCAAGAAATCCGTTCCTTCGAAGGCAGGTTCAATTGAACAGCCTCTGGACGATAATGCCACATTGGCAGATTATGCGAATTTAACAAAGGAAATGGAAGTACAAAATAAAAACCCTTCATTTGAAGGTGGTTCTATTTCTGACCGACGATCAGACAATTTGATGACGAGTAAACAAACAATTGATTTGGAAGCCTTATGAGCGGATATTCCTACTTTTTTTGATGATATTTTACCCGATCGGAAACGTTTAGTGCTCTTGAGTGAAACTCAAGCCATTTCAAATTTCGAGTTATGTGGTCATTTCGAAAGTTCGAGCCATCGTCAAAAAAGATATAATAGTATACCCATCCCTAATTGCCCAGTAGCATTGGCGCCAGTTTTGGATGAGGACATTCAGTCTTACCTCGAAAAAGACAAAAAATGGTTAATAAGAAAAGACGAACATAATAAACGTTTTCATCAGTTCGTTTTGGAATGTGCTTATCCATTGATAGCCATCTTAAATGAGAAAGAACGTGGATCATTCGATCCAAACTTTATGGTCAATGCGGTTCAGCATAGTTTGCATCATTTGGGTTATGTTTTGCAGGACACCATTTATGAATATCGTCACGAAATTTTAAAAAATTTGGGTCTTAAGAGTCAATTATTTTCCGGCGTTTCAAGTGACCCTGTTCCAACAAATGAGTCTGTAATTCAACGGACGAACAGTACATCTAAACTTTTACCACCGCCACTTTTTGGCAAAAATTTATGCAAACGTTTGAAGGATAGTGGACAAAGGAATAGTTTACACGACCCTTTTAAAAAACTGGCTTCGTTTAATGGTCTGTCCCATCGTGGTTCACGTACCACTTCTCAGAATTTTTCGCCGTATTGGGCCCGCAGTTTTTCGCGTTCAGATGGAAGTGGTTACAAAAAATTCGAGAAATTCCAGGAAAATAAGTATGAACTCGATCTACAAATTATTTCGTCTTCTCCGCCTAAGCACAACATAGTTGCTGGCTGGCTTGCTTGCTTTTATTATAACTGGTCCAAACTAACTTCCGATAATTGGATTTTTGACATGGTCAAAGGTTATAGATTAGAGTGGGATGTGATACCACCTAACCAAACTAAAAAACCCATGCGAATTAGTTTTTCACACGCTCAATGTGCTTTAGTAGATGAAGAAATAACTTCTTTGTTAGGAAAACACGCAATTCAGGAAATTGTGCCTGTGGACACAAGTTTGCGGTTTTCAAGGATTTTTCTGGTACCCAAGAAAAATGGGGAAATGCGGCCTGTAATTAACCTGCAGCCTTTGAATGCTTTCATAAAATATGAACTTTTTAAAATGGAAGCCTTATTTATGCTAAAAGATATTCCTGAAAGAAATGACTTTTTGGCGAAAATCGATCTAAAAGATGCATATTTTTCGGTGCCTATACATGTGGAGGACAGAAAATATTTGTGTTTTGAATGGGGAAATAGATGCTATCAGTTTACATGTATGCCTTTTGGCTTATGTTCTGCGCCTAGAGTGTTCACAAAACTTTTTAAGCCTATTGTAGCTTTTTTGTGTCAACGAGGTGTACGTGTGATCATCTATTTAGATGACATTTTACTTTTAAATTCATCTGAAGAAAAGTTAAAAAGCAACGTGCGCCTTGTGACAAACTTATTAACGTGTTTGGGCTTCACAATAAACATTGAAAAATCTATTTTAGAGCCAAAATTGTCCGTAATTTTTCTTGGGCTCGAAATATGTTCAAAAAATTTGCTACTTAAAATTCCAAATGAAAAAATGGATGACATTTGGCAAAAATGTGATGTTCTACGTCAGAATAAATTTGTAAAAATCTTAGACGTAGCATGCTTGCTTGGAAAGTTTGTTTCTGTAAGTCAGGCGTTACTACGTGCCAATCTTTTCACCCGTTCACCCGTGAACTGCAAAATTGCTTAATAAATGCACTACGTAAAAGTAGAGATTACTGTAGCTTAATAACTTTGTCGTTAGAAGCAAAGTCGGAACTTAAAACATGGTTAAGCCAGCTGAAAGCTTGGAATGGTAGATGCATTTTGCCCCCTCCAGTTTCTCTGAAAATTTTTTCCAATGCATCCAATGTTGGCTGGGGTGCTTTTTACGATGGTATCCACACGGGTGGCCGTTGGTCGAACATGGAATCTACCCTTCATATTAACTGTAAAGAACTTTTAGCGGCCTTTCTTGCTTTAAAAATTTTTGCAAATAATCTTTCCAATACGTCTGTTTCCTTAATGATTGACAATTCAACAGCTATTGCTTACATTAATAAGTTGGGTGGCACGAAAAACAAATTTCTTTGTGATCTGGCTGTGAAAATTTGGTCGTGGTGCCTTGATCGGCACCTACACATTGGAGCCACCCATGTCCCAGGAAGGGAAAATCTTGATGCCAATTGGTCATCTGGAACTTTTTCTGACCCAAGCGACTGGAAATTGAAGACTAGTCTCTTTGTTTCCATAAATGGGGGCCCGGTTGAAATTGATCTGTTTGCAGACCGTCAGAATGCGCAATTAAACCCTTTTGTTTCTTGAAGCCTGATCCTGATGCTTTCGCTATAGACGCTTTTAGTTTGGATTGGCATGCATGGTTCACTTTTGCCTTCCCACCTTTCAGCCTCATCGGCCGAGTGATCCAAAAAGTTGTTCAAAACTCATCCAAAATGATTCTTATTGTCCCAGTGTGGCCTACTCAGCCTTGGTGGCCCCAACTTCTAGCCGTGGCAGTCGACCGACCTCTCCTCTTGCCTCATCCGGGCAACTTAATAACCAACAGTTTGAAGGAATGTCACCCTTTGGTGATAAACCAAACGCTACGTCTATCAGCATGGAAAATCTCAGGGACTTCTGGACAACCAGAGGAGTTTCGGAAGAGGCAGCCAGCATCATGCTACAATCATGGTCTTCAGGGACCCAAAAACATTACAACTCTGCCGTTAAAAAGTGGCATTGCTGGTGTATTAGACAGAAAATTTATCCTTTTCGAATCTCAGTTTCCGAATTAATTGAATATTTACTAATGTTGTACAGAGATAAACTAAAATTTAGAACCATTTCTGGCGCAAAATCCGCCATTGTAGCTTTTTTAAGTGAAATGGGTTATGATTTGAGTAATAATGCACAGATTGCACGGTTTATGAAAGGTCTTTTTAATCTGGTGCCGCTCCAACCAAAATATGCAAGTACATGGGACGTGTCCTTAGTTCTGGATTTTTTGCATAACATTGGCGTGGATGATCCGGCGGACGATCCATCTAAAACTGGCAGGAAAATGCTAACATTCAAAACGCTGATGTTACTCGCACTTAGTTGCCCAAAACGGGCGTCAGAAATTCAAAAATTGGATATAAATTTCATGAAATTTTTTGTCAACTATGTTTTATTGTCTATTCCAGAAGTTACCAAAACTAGGAGAAGCGGTCCACCGATTTCCGTTAAAATTTTCAAATATTCGGAAGAAAAACTGTGTCCTTACACACGTTTAAGGAAGTATTTAAGTTTTACAGAAAGCGACAGGGTGTCGGAAACGAAATGTTTTCTTTCTTTGGTTCGACCTTACAAACCGGTTTCTTCTACCACAATTTCTAGGTGGCTCAAAACGGTACTTTTTCTTTCCGGTATTGATACCACCGTTTTTACCCCACATTCGACACGCTCAGCTTCTGCATCTAAAGCCTTTTCTTCAGGCTGTCCTTTAACGTTTATACTAAATCATGCTAACTGGAGTCAAAGGTCTTTGACCTTCAAACGTTTTTATCAAAAAGATATAATTGAAGCCAATTATACAAATTTTGTTTTTGATAAAAACGTAAGCTTTGAACGGGTGCTATTAGTTAAGTCGAAGCATTATAGGAGAATATAATATTTTGCTAGGCCGTTAGGCCGAAGTGAAATAATTATTCTCCTATAATGCTGAGACTTAACTAGGCCCCACCCTTCCCACCCAACTATAATGCAGCTTTTTAGGCCACGAGGCAATAATCGTCGCCCAGGGCGCGGATTCTCGCGATCAGCAGGCAACTTCCAACATTGAAAGAAAAAAATAAAAAAGAGAGAAAGAAAAAGAAAAAACGTGTTTTGTTTTTTCGTGTTGTTCGTAATTTTAGATTAGTTTTAGTAACTCGTTCTTTTACATTTATATTTGTACGTTTTCGTACGATTTACGATTTGCCGTTCTTTTATATGAATGATGATTTTTTCTTTCTGATATGGCGAATTTTTCGGTTTTCATTTTCTTAAACTTAGGTTAGATCTGGTGTAATTTGAAACAATAAAGACGCAACTCAGTCAGTCTCTCATGAACAATGAAGAAAAGAGAGAGGAGCAGTGATAACGGTAAAGTTTTTGTGGGTGGAGCTTTGAAAAAAATCGAGCTATCATCCAATCACTTATGAATGAACTTATGAAAGTCTCAGCATTATAGGAGAATAATTATTTCACTTCGGCCTAACGGCCTAGCAAAATATTATATTTCCATCAATATTTCAGATAAATTAATTCCTGTCTGTGATTTACTTTTCTCCAAGTTGATATATTCCAGTTAACTTACTTACATGAAGCTAGATGACATGGTCAAAAGGTGTAGTTCTTTCCGATCCTTATGACACTATGAGTTTACGAGAGTCTTGATTTATTGACATTAGATAGCATTGGAGTGTCGCAAACTGCGCCAATGATTTCTTTGCAAAGTTTCTTTTGTTATGTAGTACGATTGAATATCTGCATTTTCATCATTTTCTGTGAAATTACATTAAATAGAACTCTCGGACATAGTCGAATTTCTACCCAGCCATATGAATAAGTTGTACGGACGTAGCATAGCTTTTAATGGTTCAATACAGTAGTTTCAAGATTTCACGATTGTATTTTTCTATAGTCTATTGTTTTTAAATAAGACTCAGAATTAAAAAAAGATGGATTGACAGCGAATCTGCACCGTAAGTGGATATTTTTTCACCAAGTTAACTGTCTTTGCGCTCTAGGTGTCAGAAAAAAATTTACAGTAGCAAAAACTTGACGAAAAGTATTTTTAACATTTCGGAAAAATAATCTCTTAGTGACGAATGATGTTTTGCGGTACTCTTTCCGTGCCACCAGTTTGTTTATATTTGAACAACCCACGAAAGAACATAAAAAATATTTAGAAGTATCTGACTTGAGTTAACTACAAACCCTGTGTAGCACAGGCGTAGTTGTAACAACAGTCCGTTATTCAATATTTTAGCAATTTGGATACAGATGATCAAATCCGAATCATTAATACAGCAGATACAGTTAACTGAATAAAAAATATGCGCGATAATTTCGAGAAGACAATATTTATTTACGGTAGACGAACTACACGATGGACGGTTGGAAAAAACTTGAATTTATAGAGTAAGTGATACAAATCATCGTTTTTTCTTTTCATTTTCAAGATTGTCATCTTCTTCCTCAATGATACCGCTTACTGAGGCAGAATCTTCATTTTTCAACGGTTGCTTTTGTTTCGCATTTTTCTAGAAGAAATCAAAGTTTTAGACTGCTATAGAGTCACTTTTGTCTGAGCAAAAACGGCAGTACAGCTTGTAGAAGTTGCAACAACGGCGCGAATTGAGCCACCGATCCGGCGAAGGGGTTCACTTGGGCGCCCCAATTCGCCGTTGCTTGGATGTGGTAAGGCCAATTGTAAGGCATGGGCTGGTAGTGTGGGTAGCTTGCTTCAGTCTGTCTCCATAAAGCGCCCTCGGTAGACCCTGGTAAAAATGAAAAATTGAAAACGGCCATAAGCGAACGGATACAGAAAAAAAGACGCAGAATGTGCTTACTCTAGCGCATGTGGACTCTTTTTTATGCATAGCAATCGCTTGATAGAAAGCTCTATTTCAAAGTTTCTGATTTCGTCCGGTTGAATCACAATATGTAGTATCTTCAAATGAGTCTATTAGTGTAAAATTTTCTCTGCTGTGGATATCAAATGTAAGGCTGTAATTTTTTTCTGTGCTATCCTCCCTCCGAGACGCAAAACTACTGGGTGAGTTAGAAGAGGTCTCCAAGCGTAAATTCTGTAGTAAGACATGTAGCGTATTCTGTAGTAAATGACAACATGCGTATTGCTACACTGATCATTCTGTCTAAATTTGCATAAATGTGGTTTAGATAGAAACTGTTGACATATGATTGACAGGACTCACTGACACAAAAAGAAACCGAGCGCCGTTGAACTGACTGTGAAGTAATTCTCAAATATTGAGCCTTCGATTTTCACGAAGAATTGCGCTATATGCCCAAACAGCACTATTGTAGTCGCCGCATTAGTCTGTAGAATATATTTGCTCAAACATGTGTATGGTTTGCAGTTGACTGACATCAGATGAGGCGGGGTTACCATTTTTGAATAATTTCCCTCAAAGTGTACTTTGAATAGGGCCAAGGGGGAGAATATTCATAGTGGGTTTTCAATAAAATGTCAGAAATTTCGAAAATTTAACATTTCATACTATGAACCCGTATACTTTCCTGTCTCCTAATAAGAATAGATGTCGTACCTGCACATTTATCCAACGTATTATTCAAATTTTTAGCCCCAAATTATTACAGTTGATTGATCGGAATGGAAGTCACAGGACGAAATTTTCAAAGAATCGAAAATTTTATTATGTAGTAAAAATGTTGAATTTCTTCACGTCAATGGCAACGCTGAAATCATTCAAACAACATTATGCTCACCGTCGATTAGGATAGAACCACATTGACGCCAAGTTCATGCAAACTGCACTTCTCTAGAAATTTTGCCGATTTGGCCAGGGTCGATTTCATCAGAGAGCTTCAGCGCAGCTGCAGCTTAACTCATGGACACGCAAAATATACCAAGAAAGTTGAGTTGCAGCTCAGGTGGAGCTTTAGGTCTCCTTAATGAAACCGGACCCAGATTATTGGGGAAGAGTATTGGTTTGTCTTGTTTCTATGTGCTGATGGACGAGAAAACATTTGTGTAGTAAGAGTTCGCAGATGCAGATTTTTTAAATACCATGAAATGGAAAAAAAAGAAGAAAAAAATCATCAAAGAATCTCAATCACGAATAAGAAAGTTCGTATAAGTATCGATAAGTGTTCTCTTGGATCACTGTGACTTCGCTGCATCTGCTATTCCAAGCAATGGACTCTATCGAGAAAAATACGAAAGGCTACAAAAACTGAGATCACAAAAGTGTGATTTACTGTGAATGAATACAACTCGCCCATCATAAACTGTGTCTAAAATTTTGTTGCAAAAAGAGGAAACAGTAATGAAGTTATCTATTCAAAGAAAATTCCAACGTTCAGCTCCGACTCCTACAAAATACGTTTAAATTAAAACCTGACAAAAATCATTACAGTTGTCAAGATCGTTTTTGCATGGAGTCTTCACTGTAGAATTTTCTGCTCGAAAATTTGTTTTACGCTAGTTGAGCATGCTGTAGCAGCTTTAGATTTAGCAG
Organism: Romanomermis culicivorax; assembly: GCA_963922205.1. Classification (NCBI taxonomy): domain Eukaryota; kingdom Metazoa; phylum Nematoda; class Enoplea; order Mermithida; family Mermithidae; genus Romanomermis; species Romanomermis culicivorax. The sequence goes on from CAWUHX010000462.1 coordinate 90,863, forward strand.
GAAACCATGTAAATATGAAATGGTACTTGCTTTCATTTTTCGTTAGCATTTTAGCAAAAATACCTGTTGATGTATCACTCGTGAACAGAAGAGCTTTTTGTCTAAAATTACCCCTGAAAACATGTTTTGTACGCTGAGAACGTCCGATATTCGCTTTCTGCATGCAACTACCGCTAAAAAAAATGAACTCACAAACTTCGCAACAAAAATAGGGTCCTATATTGACCGAATTAACGGCGTAACAGTACGTATCGGGCGGGCATGTTGGCCAGGGACGTTTGGCGTCGCAGGGTTTGATGCCCCGTTTGCCGTTCGGACAAGTTCCCGTTATGCCGACAATGGGATTGTTGACTAAAGCTGCTGCCGGTTGTCGAACGATGGCGACCGGCGCTATGGGTGCTACCGGAACGACCGGTGCCACTGGAGCCAACGGCGGAGGGAGATAGGCGAATTTCCGAACGTCTGTTTAAAATGAACTACAATAAAGACAGATTATATATCTATTCTGAACCGTCATTCCGAACTTTCGAGTAAAATCAACCGGTAAAATATATGAAACTTATCACTGATTAATTGGGGAGAGTTCATTACAGGGAACGGACTTCTGAAAAGCGATTATAAAGGGTAAAAATACGAATGTGGGAATTTACTTTTTTACTAGGGTCGTCGGCGCCCAAATACTGCTGGTGCTGGCTGAAATGCCGCCGCAGCTCAGTAACTTTTTAAAAACGGATAGTGTTGTCTTAATAAATTGTTGACACAAAGCTTTTACAGAGAACTTTTCAGTCGAGATCTGTTGAATGATGAGATGAATGAATTGATCAACTTCCAGTTTCATTTCAATAAGGAAAGCGTAATAGTACTTGCTTCCTAATTTTACGGTTGACAAACTGTAACAGATCAAGTTGTTTGGATGAAATAAATCACACATCTCCGGCTTTTGCGGTTGGTCTTCTTTTTAGCACTGCAGTTGCAGTGAAAATTTCTTAGTCAAATTTTGTTTACTACTCATCGTTACTTTTTTCAAAAAAAGATTATTATAAGGCATGTCGCATATGTTAAACAAAACGTTTTATTTTGCCTGAAAATTTTTTCAAAGAAATTATCTAACATTCGAAATTTTTTGCAGTGTTTATCCGAAGTTCCATCATAGTACAAACCGGCGATTTTTCAGAACGTTATGTTTGTCACATCATTTGCGAACTCAAAGTCTAGTCATTCTTGGAAAAGAAGAGCAGAACGGAAAATATGGTTAATTTCAATATAACTCACAGAAACAGGTCATAATGCCTTAGTAATGTTTGCGCAACTTATCTGACCATAGTCTGAGAATCTTCGGTCAGTGATGTCTGATCAGAGCATTGATCCAAAACATTATTCTGTATAAAAGTGGTCATACAATTTTCTCATAAGGAGTATCTGGAAAGCTCTTTACTTTATTTGATCATCCAATCTTTGATGCTATTTGGTATGTCATATTCCTGGAGATCATTCTTCACCGTAGTAGTTTACCTTTGGCTAGTTGACCGTGAAGCATGAACACCAAATTGACGACTATTAACAATAGAAAATCGTGACTATTAATCGTCATTTTAGGCTGCAAAAATTACAATATTCTCAAGAGAAGAAACGACCGAAATCTTCTTCGTCGAATAATATTAAATTTATTCGCGCATTATAAAGAATAATGGCCGATGCGCAAAAAAGCGGTTTTTTGTGGTGCAAAAATGTGCCGAAGACTAGAATTTTGGCTTTTGTTTCGCTGCCGGCCGGCCAATAGAAAATTCCTTTTTTTGTATCTATTGTCCAGGCACGGATTTTTCTGTTTATTTAGTGTGTCTTCTATCATTTTTTCAATTTCGTCGAATTGTTGCCATGTTACAGAATAGTCCACTTTTAAGAATGTAGAATCGTTCAATGTTTTTATCTTGTCATGCAGCTTTAATAATCTTAAGAAGATCACGATGTTTCGCTGTAGAAAATTTTTTAGCCTATACTCTACGGATACAGTAAAAAAGGAATGAATAGAGCGAGAAAAGAAATTTTTTTTCAGAATATTCAAAGAATACGATTAAAAATATATAATAAGAAAAAATTGATACAATTCATGTATTTTTCCATAAATAGTGACAGTATGACATCCGGCGTTCTAATTAGGGTGTGTTCATGTTAATAAGTTTCATGCCTACAACAATTCCAATGTTTAAAATAGGGCTGAATGACAACAGAATCCAACAGGGATTCTGTAGCTATCCAGCCCTATTTTAAATATAAGCCTTCGCGGAACGCCGAAAAGTTTTTTGTCTTGCAACGGAATGGATGTTTTTGACGAAGTACAAAATTAGATATATTTATGACGGCAAAGAGTCCGCCAGTTTCGTCTCAAATTTTAAATGTAACAAGTTTTTTGCTTGCTTCAAGAGTTTGACCGAGTTCGAAAGCTATCATTTTCTTGTTTAACTTGAAATAAGTGTAACAGATAAATTTGCAACAACCTGAAATCAAATTTTCAACAATTTGCAACAATCATAGCGTCTTTCGTCCCTGAAACGCAGGGAAAAGCATCTTTTCACTACTCAACTCCCAAATTTTAGTCCCAAATTTTCGTAAGATAGTCTGTTTATTTTAGAGTAGCAGTTGTAGCAACCTATGAAAGTAGGTTCAATTCTGAAAAAATTAGCTGCTTATTGCCGTATAAATGAGAAAAATTTTCTCGTCCGTCAGCGCCAAGCAAAAAAAACTGAAAGTTTTCTGCAATAATCTATCAAATGCACCTACGTGTTGATACAGTTTTATCCAAATCAAAAATGGATAGCCACCTTTTGATTTTGACCTCCCATTTGTCATCAATAAAATCATTTTTTTCTATAGTATAAGGTTTCTCATTCCATGAAAACTGTGTGTCCAATTGAACCTATTTTTTTGTTGTCGCTGAATTTGCCATTTCAAAGTAATGGGATGTGGTGTGCATTATCAGTCAAGTTCATCAAATGACACATATTTACAATATATCTGTTTCCTAATCAAGATTAGAATTCCATTGGCTGGTCGTTTTAATCACGACCAGACCTCTGCATAATATGCTAGATAATTTCTTCCAATTTTTAATCCCGTAATTCGGGGTTTCCAATAAAAATGAATCGTAAAAGACCAAAATATACTTCATCAATGGCACATGATTAATCCACGATTTTTTTACTTTGAATCTGAAAGGGCTTTTGAAGTTCAGATTGAGTTTCTTATTACTATCTACATTTCCACGTCTTTAATAATTCCTTGAGTGAAACTTTCCCGTTTATGTCTCTTAATTCTCAAATGTCGCTACGACTGAACTTGGTTTGTTTAAAGCCCGATGAGAATATTTCAGAAATATCGGTTTTGTTAGACCATTGGGTGTTTCGTATTAGGCTTATTGATCGACTAAAAGGGTTTTTCAAATGAACCTCGGCAATAGTATATGAATCGCAAGACGCAAAAAAAAGTGCCAGAAAACGGTTTTTTTAAAGAAAACCCAATTGGGCATTTTGCTTAGGTCACTACAGTTGACTTGCAAAAAAAAAGGATTATGATGCAAGTTTTTATCCCATGAATTTTTCGCCAAGGCTCATATTTTGACAAAGTGGAATGTAACAAACAATCTAAGATCGCAACTGTCGTTTCCGTTCTTCTATACTTGACTCTTATGTGTAACGGTAATGAGCTTTATCCAGAAAAAAATCATGAGTATTAGTGGGGAGTCGTGGGCGAGCTATGGTCTGTTCATTTTCAAATGAGCCTCGGAAGTCGGAAAGCAAAATAATCCACAGAAAACGGTGAGCAGACAATAAACTTGCATCGTAGGCGAAAATCTTTGTTTTTTAATTTGTTCGGCTAATTGCTACAGTCAACTATAGAAAAAAAGGTGCCTGTATACGCAGGTCGTTTATTATTTGCATGAACGTATTTTTGCGCGCCCGAAGGTTCATTTGGAAAAAATAGACTATAGATAATTGTGGCAATATGGTCCGAGGCGATTTTATGATCGATTCGAGGGATGTACAGATGCTCTTCGATGCGCAGTGGCTAGTCGTAGGTTAGTTTTTAGAAATTTCATAACGGCGGAATGGAAGTTTCTGGAAATACCGGAAATATTTTTGCACACTTGTACTTCGATGTTTTCAGTTTCCAATCGCAAGCAGTGTTGATTTTTCGGTATGGGAGGTTGGACGGTTGTTAAATTACCAAACCTTTCGGTCGAATTAATCATATGAGGGTGACTTGTCTGGGCTTGATTCATTGCCTTAAATGGACTCATTTTCCGACCAAAATAGATTTTTTTCATTACTCCCACACTCGTTTGATCTATTAGCTCGATGTCAAATGAGCATTCTATCATCTTGTAGAAGCCTTGAAAAAAAATCTTGTTCCATAAGAGCATTGCCTTATTAAGAATGTAAGCGAACGAAGCACACAAAATTAGTTGTGTTAGGAGAATTATGTGAGTCAATTTACTATCCAAGAAATCAACAATTTTATGTTGCGAAATTCGTTTGTATCAGTGATCAATCAAAAGCGCATGATATACAGAGTTGCAAAGACAAAAGGTTTCAAATAAGAGTAGTATGCTATCCACTAGTTTCTGGTCCTAAAATTTGAACATGCCAAAAGCATGTTGCTCTTGAGTGATGCTTGCTACTACGTCAGACACTATTAATGACACTGCAGAAAGTTCACTTCGCTTTTTTGTTGGCTTATAACAGCTTAAGCTATCAAGTGAAGGAATCTACTTGGGGAAATAGTGTTGTGGCTGATCGATTCAGTGACCAAAACACGACAGTCAGCTGCAAAAAGACATGCAATTGCAAATTGTTTCAGTTTTTATATTAGTAGAGAAAATTAAAAAATGCATACTGTTTTCCATTATGATTTTCATATCTTTCTGGAAAAAATTTCATAAACTTAAAATCATGAAGCTGGAATTATTGACATTTTTTGTAACATAGCTCATACATATAACATGAATGACGTGCCACATTTTACATGCTTTTATTTTTCTGGTCGATACTATCTTGAGCTCATGCCCAAATCTCAGGTTCAGCTAATCCCGAGCTCAAACTTTTTAGTCAAACCCAAAAAAAGGAAAATGACGTCGCGCTCAGCTGAAACTCGGTTTCAAGCTTTTAATAACGACGTCGGGATGATCTTTAGATTCAGTTAGTGAAACCGGCCACCGGTGTATGATGTGAAAATTTAATGTTTTTCTATGTTTGTCGAGCAATGATCAAGGACGTTGAACCGCAGCTTTTGTATATAAATTTCTTTTTTTCCTTCATAGTTTGTGAAACCTGTTCAACTTTGCGGAATTCGAAGATTTCTCGAATTTTTTTCCATTTTTTTGCCGCCATTTTGATGCCATTTGCTATCTTAGGAAATTTTACGTGAACTCTTAAAGCTACGGCCCTGCATTTGCTTGTACAGACAGGGTGAGCCAAAAAAAAAGGCGACCGGTGCTGACTTTCATAGCTTTCAAATTTACGAAGCTTTTCTAATGCGGTTTGCTGTAGTCGATAGATAAAACATCTGGCATAAATACTGCAAAGCTTCAGCCAGATTGCCTAAATATTATATTGACTGACAAGAATCAAAAATACTAAACGTCGATTTTTTTGCAAATTAAATACATGACAAAAATTAACGTGTTCTATAACAGAAAAAAAGTAAAATAGATTCAATCATAAGAATCACATAACAGCTGAAAACTACAAGATTGTTCTTCTTTCTATTTAACCACTAATTTTAATCGTTTTTCGAACTGGTCAATGGCAGAATTGATTTTGCTTTGGTCAAGTTAATGCCAAGCTCACAAAATTCTTTCCTTCAGGTGATATGTGTGATGGATTGGATTTTCATAAATGATTTCTTGTAAAACCCTATAAACGTAACAATCAAGTGCATTCAAGTCCGGAGAATCGGGGGCCATTCGTTAAGTTTTCAAAAATCAGGAAAATTTTGATTGATCTAGTTGACAGTCTGTTTGGCTGTATATTCACAACTTTCACTTTTTGAGAAATGGAGACTCTTACGAAGTTTCTGTTCGTGTGAAAACCAAAAAGACTAAGGGCCGTATTCACAAAGGCGTGTTACGTTAAATCGTGCTAAGGGCCTAACACGAGTTAACTAACACAGACTTTAGCACGGTTTAACGCTAACTCGATCTAAATATAAGTCGGTATTCACGAAGGCGTGTTAGTGCTATAGTTGTCATGATTTAATTTTCTTAACACGGCGTTAAAAAAAGAAACAAAAGAGAAAAGGAGCTTGATCTCGGTAGGAAAGTTTATATAGCTGGAACAAAAAGGTATTGCTTCCTGAATTTTTCAGTGATATACAAACATATTGTATGTTTGTGCCAAAATTTAAAATGGCGGGTCGTGCAGAATCTCGTGATGCAAATTTTGATCAGAAAGAATTATATTTTTTAATCGAATGTGTGCGTGAGCGAATTATTTGAAAGATCGTTTGGAGTAAGTTCAGGGTGAAGAATTTCAACTGATTAACTACCCAGAAAAGTGGCGAAAATTGGCGAATTAACCGCCACTGTGGAGAAGGTAGAAGACCTTATCACAAAGACTAATTTCCTCAGTCTGTAAAAAATTATGAAGCAAGAACACGAAGCCAAAATCAATCTTTTGCGAAAAAAGCTAAAAGCCGCAGAAGCAAAAAAGCTGTACTACGGAATGGAAATGGAGAAGGTTCGTGCAAGCTTTTCTGCCTCCCCTGAGCCTTCTACTGAGCCTTCTGCTGGCAATAGTAGTGCCACTATTTTTCAAGATCCGTTTAACCTTTCCGATTATTTTCGACTGAATTGATTTGATGTTGGACATGTCTTTATATTTTTAATGGACTAAGTTAAATAGTGTTGCCTGTAAGTAAGGAGGCATGGGACTGTTTCAATGTGTTACACTCTCCAACGAATCTTGTAACATATTAATTAGGTCTTGAGCAGTATGTTTCCTTAATTTGTTCTGTATTCGGAATGCTTCAACATTATTCATTAAGAGAATGAAATAGATTAATTTTGTCTCTGATCTCTCGAATAATCTGTGGATCACGTCAATGTCCATTTGCATATTCCAAATCATCGATATTGTCGAAAAATTCCAACAAATTCATGTAATTTTTCAATAAAGGACACAGAAAAAACAAACATACTCCAAAAGTCACTAACACTACTTTTAAACCTGCTCTTGGCAAAATTAAGATCTCGAGCTAAAATTTACCTCGACTTAGCCTAACACGCCTTTGTGAATACCGAATTAATATTTAACACGAGTTAAGAGAGATTTTAACACAGTGTTAGTGCTAACACGCCTTTGTGAATACGGCCCTAAGAGTATAAAACTTGGCCCTTGCAACAAAGAAAAATAGGCAATTCTAGTCTAACAATCCGCATTAAAAAAGCTTCATCCTTTTGAAATTTATGAAAGTCAGCTCCGGTCTCACTTTTCTGGCTCACTCTGTATATGTTACAGTCATCTGATAGCTTCAATGCGAGTAATAACAATTGAAAGATTCACAAAAATATGACTCATTTGAATTGTTTCGAAACTGTAGTTCGTGTTTCTTTAAATGTTTCTAAATGTTCTACTTCCATATTTCTAGGTGTAAACCACATGTCACATAGAACTGAAAATTTGTGAAACATTTACTGTAATAAGCATTGTCCAAACAATATTGACGACGATACTGATTTTGGTCATTTTTCAATCAATACTTCTACTATACAAGTAGGAACGATAGGCTTAAGAAGATTTGAAGATCTAACTAGAGTTCAATACGTAAGCTGCCTCTTACCGAAACCGTTAAGCTCTAAAAAGGCGTATGATCACGTGTTGACGTTGCACATAATGACGATTTTAAAATTTTTTGCATCAACACGCTGCAAATCTGTTCAATATTGTTCCAACTCTTCATCACGCTAAAAGTTTCCATGTTGGTCGGTTCATATTATTAGTGCAAGTGCTCATTAACCTCCAAAATCTTGAGAACAATTTATCATAGGTGGCGCGACAGCGTCAACCTATAATATACTTGGCCCTCAAATTTCATGTCCCCCCCCCCTAGAGCCAAAACGGTAAGAGCTAGAACCTTCGGGTTTTTTGCATAATATCGGGCATAGGGGCAAACTATGGGGCGCCTTTTGTCATTTCGCCTCTATCTGCAAGTGGTGCTCGGTGGGGCCCCAAAAACAGGTAAAAAACGCACTTTTTAAGGCCCCCCAGTTCCACCATGCCCAGTAATCAGTGTGCCATATCCAACCTCCATACTTCGGCCTAAGCATCTTGGGGGTGTAATCTCAAATGCGAATTTTTTTTTGAAATATGGCCTCAATTCAATTATATGGTTGTTCAAAGTTCCGGAAAACGCCAAATTCCCCAATTTTGTTATATAATACTTATGGGTTCAAAAAAATAATTTTTTGCAGCATAATGCACTACTAATTTTTTTGCAGTTTCAATTGAACCTGTAGCCTTATTGGGATTTTTGGCTGCTAGGGTTTTCGACCTTTGGGAATTTGATGGACGTGGTCACTTAACACAAAAAATTATCCCGGGTGTAAACAAGCGTATTTCCGTGATTTTTCAGTGGATGGAGTTTTCGAGCGCGGGGATTCAATAGATGTGGTCACTTTACACAAAAAAATTATTCAATGTGTAAACAAGCGTATTTTCGTGATTTTTCAGTGGAAGAGGTTTTCGACCACGGGGAATTTGATGAATGTGATCATCATACATAAAAGAACTATCCCGCGTGCAAACAAGCGTATTTTTGTGATTTTCTATGGAATGGGTTTTCGACTGCGGGTATTTCAATGGATGCTTCACTTTACACAAAAAGTTATCCAGGGTGTAAACATGCGTATTGCCGTAATTTTCTTGTGGAGGGGATTTTCGACCACAATGAATTCCATGAATGTGATCACTTTACACAAAAAATTATCCCGTGAGCGTATTTTCGAGATTTTTCAGTGGAACCATGGGGAATTTGATGAATGCAATCATTTACATATGAAACTATCCCGGGGGGAAAGAAGTGTATTTTCGTTATTTTTTGTGGAAGGGGTTTTTCGACTGCGGAAAATTCAATGGATGCGTCACTTTACACAAAAAAATTATTCTGGATTTAACCAAGCCTATTTTCGTAATTTTTTTGTGGAAGGGGATTTCGACCATTGGGAATTTAATGAATGTGGTCACTTTACACACTAATTCATATCGAATGTAAACAAAGGTATTTCTGCGATTTTTCGGGTTGAAGGATTCTAGACCATGAGGAATTCAATAGGTATGGTCATTTTTCAGTCTGTTTACAATGTTTTTTAAGTACTATGCAGTTTACACATCTTTTACTTTTGCCGGAAGTGAGTATTCGTAGCTTGAAGATGGTTTTTTGTTTTTTTGATGTGAAGATGACCAAATTAAAACTTCAATGTGCTTCTATGAAGGTTTTCGTGCATAGATGAGGCCCACTAAAAAGAGGTGAACTAGTTTATTAGAAAATGCCCCGATGGGGCAGAAAAAAGGATAATATACTTGCTTCGACAGTTGCCCTGGTAGAAAAAGAAGTGGACTAGATTTTTGAGAACTTGGGTCAAAGTTGGAAAAAATTCACTTTCTTTATATTGGATTTTCATTCTCTCTCAAAAAAATTGTCTATGTCCGTGAAAAAGTATATTCTGCAGCTGAGTGCATCAACACACTTAACAACCAAGCATGTGCATCTCTGAAATTTTTAGGAGGGTACAGGCGTGGACCTTGGTCTTTTAGCATTTTGTGAGACAAAAAATCCAAAAAAATGACCAAAAAATTTTTTGCATAACAAATTTTCCAGTTTCAAAACCCTTGTGGAAGTTTATACCCCCATGTCCCCTCTCACACATGTTTGCTTCCAACTGTGTTGAACATTTTTACTGAATTTGGTGTCAACAAAAGGAATCAACTGAGGGAAAGTGGCACATAAAATCCCATTCAGCTTTTTTAGAAAAAAGAGCTACAGCACAAAGTCTTCTAAGAACTAAATTGATTGTGCAAAATACGTTTCATTCACTCATTTTATATAACATATCGTATAGAATTCACTCGGTAAGTTCTACTGATTCCAAGTTACAAACAAATTTATTCTCTTCTATTTAACTATTGAACAAAACAGCATCATTCACAGTTTCTGGATTTGAACTGAAATTTGCAGAAAGAGCGCTTTTTGCGGGATTGCAAATGGGAAGCAATTTCACCCATCTTTGTCGCTCCGATCTTGCTTTCAAAAAAGTCGTACTGTTGCCATGGGAGTGCGCGAGTAGAGTCGGGGAGAACCGGGTACGGGATTTCGCGCACACTCCTAATATAGGCAGTCCTAAATCAGGTGCATTTTTGTATGCTTTACCCTGTTCTCCCATTTGCAGTTCGGTGCCCAATCACTGTAACCAAATCCCAGTTGCACTAAAGGGGTCTGAGCTCAAGCTCAAGGTAATCTCGAACAAAAAGGCCACTCGGTTCGATCTCAAGTTCGGTATAATTTGAATGTCATCCAGATCATAACGAGCTCAATGTCGAGATTATCCCCAGCTCGAGCTGTCGGGTTGCACTAAAATTTTCGTATAATTTTCTTATCTCTAAAGCAAATAAATATGACAATTTCTGCAATTCCCAAACCTGTACTTAAACCTCAGTTTTAGTTAATCTCGAAGTGAGTATGATTTGTGCATTGGAAGAAAATAATTTGGACATTGTGAATAGCTTAAACTCAGGAGCATATCCCGACGTTGAGATTATCCTCATGTTGGGTTAGTGCAACGAACCTCAGGTTCCTTTATAGTTCTGAAAATGATTATAATATGCCTCCCTCACTATTTTTCAGCTAGTGTGAAAGGCAGGAGTTTTGAATTGGTCGGGAGTTAGAATGCTATCGGTTTACCATTTCTTTCCACTTGAAGTCAGGTGCATATAATTTTCATATAGAAAAATTTTACTGTAGTTGATGCCAGTTGAAGGACAAAATGCACGATGCTGCAGAATATACTTTTTCACAGACATAGAAAATTTTTTTGAGAAAGAATGAAAATCCAATATAAAGAAAGTGAATTTTTTCCAACTTTGACCCAAGTTCTCAAAAATCTAGTCCACTTCTTTTTCTACCATGGCAACTGTCGAAGCAAGTATATTCTCCTTTTTTCTGCCCCATCGGGACATTTTCTAATAAACTAGTTGGTGTATGATCAACTTGGTTTTATTGCATGTTTTCAAAGCCATCCAACGCTGTAGAGTCTTTACTGAGCTTCCCGAAGTAGGAAGAAATCTGATACCTTAATGGTGCTGCTTCTTTATCGAATCGTCGACAATAAATTAGTGGGAAAACTGGAAAGTCCTTGCTCCGAGGTAGGTTTTGAAAGAAGCCAAGATTAACCAATAAATATTGCGTGGTTGAGCAGAAAGGCAATTTGATGAACATGTGAAAAACTTTCTTGCTTTGAGCTTCTGATATTGCGAAGGTACAGTTCTATTTTATCAATAAGAAAATTTTCTGCACTTGTTGATCCCAAAATCATGTTAAATGCCCCAAGCTTATCAAATAACTGCAAAGCCTCCGACGATCTCGTGAATTCAAGCAATCTTTGTGTTTTCAATCAAGATTCCAAGCCATGTTTGGTGTTAATATCGTTGCAGTTATTAGTTTCCTATTAGAGCAATCCTATTTTCATTGGATTTATAAACATGCCATTGAAGTTCAATCCCTGCGGGTACTGCAAACATGAGCGGAGAAAATTTTGACTTGTACGTGCTTCTTTGTGACAGAGCTATGTTGCAGCTCATCAAAAATTGCCAGTAGTATCGAACAAAAAAACGGTATCCATCGATGGTGAACTTGGGCAGAAAAATATCGTCGTGCGAATTAAAATTTCAATACTATTTTTCTTTATCAAATAACTGAACTTCAATCAGAAATGATTTGAAAATATTGATAGAGAACTTTAGTCCGAATTCAGATGGGTCGATGGCAATATCGTCAAATAAGCTCGAGCTCAGGTTTAATTGGAGCATTTAAACTCGATGTCATAGAAGGAAGATAAACTTGAGTTCGCCACCTTCAGTTACAATAAAATTGGTCATTTTTTCAAACCCGAGCTCGGTTTTTACGCAATGGGAAAGCATGGGGAGTCCGAGCTCCAGTACGCCTTACGTATCGATAACCGATCTCTGCATTACTTATTCGTGAAAAAGTGGTTCAAAGATCTATAGTCTGTCTGTCCTGAAATAGTACAAAGCAAGTACTATTTCGTATTTTTGGATTTCCAGTCAAATCATATGTCGCACAGGACTGATTATTTGTGAGCCTAATCAACTATCTCTTGAAATATTTTGAGTAAAAGTCCAGCAGTAAAGGCTTTGTGTAAACGGCTTTGAGGGCGATACTTACTTTGTGTCATTTTTCAATTTACAAGAATTTTATGAAATACAGATTATATACATATTTTTATATAACTTCCAGTGTGAAATAGCAAAATCATAAATGCTGTAGCCTATTTACTTTGAATTGGCAGACGCAAAGACAACCGTAAACGTAGTTGTATTTGACACACAATTATCACGGAAGGGAAAACTACGATAGCAAGGATGCTAAAAACATGGCAAAACATCATGCTCGTCCAATTTTGATCTAAACACAAATTATGACCATTCAACCACGTTATTGAATGAATTTATCAGTTTTTCTCTTCGACGCTCGTGTACGAGAAAATTTCTCGAATTGACTACAGTAATAAGCTTTCTAATTTTTCTTCATCCAACTTACATTCGTCGATTATCTGCACCTACCATCTCAAAATAAATAGACATAGTCAAATTTGTCCCTTGCATGACAAGTAATGAATACGTTTTCTCGGTTTTTCTCCGTTTTTCGAGTTTAGCTAAACCTGAAATCTGGAAGTTAAAACCGAGCTCGAGTTAAACCTTATGTTTAGACATTGCAACCATCCCCTAATTTTTTCGTGAGGAAAACATTCATTCAGTGTAATTTCATAGAAAACCCCTGGATTCGATTGCAATATCGCCACTTGGTCGTACTCGGGTTTAACTCAAGCATTGAACCCGAACATCAGGTTTAGCAGTTGCAATAAGAGGACAATAAACTTGTTCTCAGGTTCATTTCGAGCTCGAAATAAGCATCGAGTTAAGAGTTAAACCCGAGCTCGCCACTTCCAGTTGCAATAAAAAGTCGGGTTTACGAATTATAACCGGGCTCGAGTCAAATTTCAGGTTGTTAGATGTCTAAAATTCAGATTGTCAACCACTTTACGGTGTAATCAAATTTTTAAGAACATAGATAATTAAGAGTAAAAACTGATAAAAAATGCAAGAATAGGAAATTTTAGAAAAGCAAAATCAAAAAGTGAAATCTCAGAAAAGTCAAGGAAAGAACAAAAAATTAAAATTTAAAAAGGTGAGTAGTTTGAAAGCGTGTTGACAAAGAGCGCGGAACGTACTACATTGGCAGCAAAGAAAATCTGGGATGGTCAACCAAATTTCAACCACCCATAACTCTGTCGAAAATAGAGGTACATAATTTTGAATCATGTTTTTGAATAGATCCCAACGAGATCTATTGATTTGTGCGCAATGTTGCGCTTTGGAAGAAAAATTTTCTGCTGGCCTTGAAAAGTCATTATTTGGGATGGGGTTAACTGGGTAAAATCAAAACTTTCGCCCCCCACTTCGATATGGTTGAAAAGCTAGGCGAGAAACATCGGGTTCTCATAAAATTATAAAATTCCGTAGGTGTTGTGTTTCAGAGTTGCTTCATTAGACACCTTGCTGTTTTGAATTTTTTTCGAACAATTCTGTATAACAATATCCAATCATCTTACGTTTCTCCTATAGTAAATTTTTGAGTGCATGTAAACTTGAAACTATCAAAAATTAGTGTCTTACAAATTTCTCATGCAAAACTTTTACTCGCCTTGAGAATGTCAGTTGGCTGGGGGCAACGGCGTTCTGGGTGGGAGTAAACACATTCTGCTGTAAATCAACCCCCAATGCGCCCTGCCAACGTAGGCTGCTGACATGTTTTATGTTATTTTCTCATTATTTTATTTGTTCAAATACACGAAAATGAATTTTAATACCTGATGTTTGAAACAAAAGATTGCAGAATCGCTTCAAAAATTTGTTCGTCAAATCCGAATGTCCCTATTCTATTGTTATTTTGGTCTGCTCCTCCATTTCGTAACTCCAACAAACAACAATCTGGCACATGGCACAGCAAAGCACCATTCCCTCCTCTCCACATTTCACCCTGCGGGAAATCATCGTCATCTTTCATTAGTAAATTCTGATGTTGATGAGTTTTGCAAGACTTTTCACCTCGACTTTTTATTCATTTTTCCTCGCCCATTTACGCCAAAGAATTTTTATGACCGTTCTTTCATCTCTCGACTATAATTAGCATTTTCAGGCTTATTTATCGGCACATAAAAAGAAGGTTCTGTTTACAGCCCTACGTAAGCCCGAGAGGAGCAGTCACGTTATTTTGAAGATCACATTTACATACGTACACGTACTTCTCAAGCCCATATATTTGCTGATTTTCGACGAACAACAGAAGCACATGAATTTATTTATGGGTGCGAAAACGTCTACATCTGCGTAAGTTTAATGTGAACTGTAGTGAAATGAGTGTTCAAGTACGAATAAAATTCTTAAATGCTTACAAATTCACGGCCACTTATCAAATGGACTTCCTCAGCCTATGAATCGAAGTTGAAATTATGCCCTAGCTAATGCGTAACATATTTGACCAAGGCAACCCGATACTTTTATTCTAGTGCAAACAGATTACTTCTGTGTATCGAATGGATGTACAGTACACATTCGGATGCGATTTGATGCATTTTACATTGCTGAGATCTTGTTGGCTTCGAAAAACTGAGCTTCTTAATGAAAAATTAATTGTAAGGTGCACTCGAGTTTGCAGGTAATCTCAGGTGGTATACCCCCTCTTAGGGCACGTTCTCTGTTTCGATTTCTGAACTGGCATTCAGAACGGAACTAGAACGTTTTAGACAACAATAATCCTTACATTCTATTCCAAGGGAATTAGGAAATCTTACCAATAGAGATAGTACAAAGTTTTATGATAATAATAGCTGAATTATTGTCAATTCTACACATACCCTTAGACTCAAGAGCTTACTTTGCCTAAATATTGTATTTTACGAGTAATTTTGAACCTAGTAATTCTAATTGATGAGCTCAGATATCAGGGCCCGGTTTAACAAACATACACTACGGGAAGGGCGCCCCGTTCGACTAAATCAAGTTCATGAGTTTTTCCGATTCAAATTTAGATTTACCTCAGTCTATTTTTTCCAAATGAGCCTCGAAAGAAAAAAATATGTTCATGCAAATAATAAACAACCTGCCTACGCGGTTCCCTTTTTCTATTGGATTGACTATAGCAGGCAAAACTACAACTTGAAAAAAGAAAATGTTAGCTTTCAATTCATGGTCATCATTTGTTTGAATTTTCCGCATTCCAAGACTCACCTGAGAATGGATGGTTTATACGTTGGTACTACATTGAATGCAAGTTTTAAAGATCTATCCATTCGCGTAAAGAAAAGTAATGTCCTGTTCTCGGTGCTGAAGTTGGCTGAAAGGGTCGCCTTCAAATAAGACCGAAATCGAAATTTGAATCGGAAAAACTAATGGAATTGATTGGGTCGAAGAGGTGCTTTTTCCCGGAAGGGATGATGATGCAAATTTTTTAATTTTCGACGACTTTCTTTCCTATAATTACTCAGCAAAACTCAGTAATAAGTTTGATTCAAATCCATAAAGAATTCGAAATTCCATTTTTCAAAAAAACTCACTTTTACCGATTTGCACTGCAACGCTATTCAGAGAAATTCGATTTGATTTCGGAATTTGAAATCTTTACCCTCGAGTCATCAGCATAGCTCTGCAAATAAAATTTACAAGTGACTATGGTCTTTGGGGTATGAGATACTCAATTATCTCAAGCATGTAATTGAGCACGTCAGAAAAGTTAGGACGAAATTCTACTTTTAGTTCATAGAGTTTTCGTATGTAAACTTCAAAGTTTGCTGTCTGATTATTCAAGATCCTTTGTAACGAACATTTTTTCACCATATTACTCATTTGCACAGAAAACTTTTCGATGTACACAATCTTGAAACAAAACTTTCTCTGTGGATTTCTAGTTTTCATTCATCAGAGTACAGCTGTTCGTCAGAACATTGATAAAAGATCAATAGGAGCAATTTTATGAATTTTTTATTAGTAGTAATCGTTTTCTTTCCATTCTGCACGTTTCTAGAGATGCTGAAAATCTTATTAAGCAAAGAAAATTAAGATGAAATCAGCTCTTTTGTCTTAAAATAGAAAAAATTAGTTTCTCTACTATAGTGAAAATTAAGTAGAAATACGACCTCTAGTTTAAATGCCCCTAATTACGAAAAAATTGCATACTGTGTCAATTTCGTCACTTTTTTATCGCTTCTTCTTTCCTTCAGAATATTTATCTTGTTTAGAAAATCTGAATTCAGCAGCAGGCGCCACATAAAAATAGAAACAAATAGTATTGGACTCATTAGTAAAACTCCAAACAATAAAATGAAGAGTCTGAATATCCTAATACAAAGCCGATTTTACTGTTTTGCTCATTTGTTAAATCAACAAATTCCCCAAATTAATTTATTTCAAACACGCTCTAGCGAAATTAATTCCTCAGTTAACGGTACTTTTTTCATGCTAACGATTGATACTCATCATCCAGTTAATTTACAAGGACCAATATTCAAAGAATTTGTCATTGATGATCGAGATTCTTTGATAATGATTTTATCCAACTGTCCGAAGACTTCAGTAAATGTTTTTCTGATCTTAAAAGTATGCTTGAAGGACATTCAAGATTGAAACGCATGCAAAAGTTTAGAGTACACTTGCATTGTCAAGATGAACTACTGATATTCTCGATAGTCAGTTTGATTCACTATACTCCATTCATTTCGATGCACTGAGGTCGCCGCCAAACTTTTATTCAAAATTATGGAAATCTCGTTGACTCTGATCAATAAATTTTTCATTCATGATACAGTCCTTGATGATCACCCTTCTCAATCATTTCAAAATTACCGAAATCAATTTCTTGATCTCTACAGTCTGTTTTTCTTGAAATGCTTCGAAATAATGAAAGTTGAAAGCAAGTTGTATTTCGGATTTTCACGATTTGTAGATAAACAGTATATCATTATAGGACTGAAAATTTGTGAGCATACTGACCTAACCTTCAAAAATTTTTCGAGTGAAAAATTTTGCAGTTAAAGCTCTATGTAAACGATTTTGACGACAGTACTGATTTGTGTCACTTTTCTATTGGGAAGCATTTTATAAAAAACAGACTATAGTAATGCTGTGTTTCCCGAAACTCCGCCCGCTGCATCAATCATTTCAAAATGAATGCAGTATATTGAACAACCAGGGATCAACTGATATTCAGGATTTAAGATGTAATAATAATCATGTTTAAAAATTTTGGAAATATATCTTGTATCAGCTAATTTCAATCAGAAAATGAACTCGTGTGCCTCAAAAATAATCCAGAGTTCTTCAAGTTGATAGACAATTGAATATCTTGGATAAATTTCATTTTTCATTTGGCATCGGATACAGACTAGCTTTTATACTTACCTACTTCTACTTACCCTTCCAAAAAAATTGGAAGTGGTCGATTGACCTTCAGAATCGCCGTCTGTATGTTGAGGTTTTTGAATGAAGATAGTTCCACTCACACAATGAAGGGTAATACAATGACTTATTAGTTGGACGGACTGTCATTTCACTGAAAAGACATTTTCAACATGAGAGTTGCAAATCGCAAGTTATAATACCAAGGCCAACAAGATGTACATCTTTCTCAAGAATAACACTGAACATTCTAATGTTCTTAAGCACGGTAGCTTATACCTCGTACATTGGACTGTTTTTTCGTTCCTCACGTTTCATCTCAGTAGAAAACCGGATAAACTTTCCAGAGCTCAAGCAAAATAGTATTTTTAGGAAATCAACGCTCTTCCTCAAAAGCCAAAAGAGTTCGAACGTTCAAGCGCTGACCGAACGTCAAAAATATTTGATCCGGCAGACATGGAAGCGCGCCGTCGATTGTTGCCAGGACGAAATGCCGGGCGTTAAAATTTTTCGCAATATTTTTCGACGATGCCCGACTTTGAAAAAGTTGTTCAAATTGGAGCACATCGAAAATCTGGAGGATTTGCCCAAAGAGGAAGGATTCATTAGGCACGCTAGGTAAAAATGCATTGTCAATCATGATGTTGTCTCTTCAAAAGTAAAAAGGATTCACAATATCCAAACTACAGTCTACCTGTAATAAATGAAACCTACTTTTTCTCGAAAATCTCAGAAGTTTGATATAGTAAAAACCACACCTACGCATAGTCAGTCAGCCTGAGGGGGTAAACTGGGATATTGTTGGGGTTGTGGACTGGTTGTGTCCAAAAGAAAACCCAAGCAGATAACGCTTAGACGGCCAAAATTTGGTAGTAAATGGGCTCCTGTCAAAAGAATGCAAGCGAAGCATCTCCTAGGTTAAAAATACTGGCTAGCAATTACAAGCAACTCGAATATGGTTCAAATAACCTGGGAAATAAATGATTATCTGCCCAACATCTATAGGTAGTAAATGAGAATTCGCCAGGCCTGGTGCGCCTACCAAACCTCTTCCCTAATGCACAAATGTGATGAAAACATTTGACTGTGAAACAGCGGTACATACAAAAGAGGTAGATGACTTATGCCTAATGACGAATTACCCTTTTAAGAAAGTTTACGGCTAGTCTACCCTATTGTATACTTTAGTTGAAGATAATTGACAGAATATCGTAGACACAACCTGGCAGATGACACAGATTTGGGTGGCCTTCAACTGAGGCCCTGAAAAAAGAGCACCAACTCGGGATCATAATTGTTGAAAATTGATGAAAAATGTAGATTTTAGATTTGCAATATTTTTGAGAAAAACGAATAGCATCGTAGCATTTAGCACGTCGAACTGCTTTAACTCTATTTTTTGACCTGTCAGTATGTTTCGTTGTATAATCTGGCTAGAGAAATCACTACTGTAGATCAGGGAAATGGAGTCGCTACTGAGCTGAAACACTCAAATACTAAAAGTGACTGAATATTGATTCAACGGAAAACAGATTACGTTATAAAGCATTGCACACTTGCAACTATTGAACTAATGAACAACTTAATCACTAAATTACAGAACTGCTTATAACTATTTTTGTTCGTCTAATATAAAGCTTTTGTGAGCCTGATACTGTTGGAGTCATGCTCAGCTTCCATGGTTTAATACTGTTCCTTTTTGTGAAAAAGCGCTGTTCAATGACATCGTATTCAGGGTGTTTTCGAACATAATCGATCTGACCGTCCGGAACATCGACGAATTGGACGTTCAAATCGCGCCGGCAATGATAACGTTCGGACGCCGACATTTCTATAAGCACCAAATCGGCTTCCGGCCCGAATACATGACTATTTTCGCCCTGGCTCTTATGGATTTCATCGGTGATATTTTAGGCCGACCAGAATTCGACGATGATGAAGAAGTGAAAGAGGCCTGGTGGAGTACGGCCGTCTATTTGGTGACCAAACTGAAGCAGGGCTACGAATTGGAATCCATGCACAAAGGCAAACAACGGTTGCACTGGCCGCATGGTTCGTCGGATAAAGATAGGAGATGAAAAATTACAATGTTTTCAATGTGTTGGAATCGCACATCGGTGTCTTGGAGTTCGGGAAGCGTCAACCTTCGGACAGTTCAATTCAAATTTGCTGCATATCTATTTTAAAATGACCCATGCAGCGAACAAAGAGAAAATTATATTCAAAGCAGTATCTCAGAAATTTCATTTATTTATATTATTTGAAAGTCTTTGTTTACAATTTCGCCAACTCCTGAAATCAAAGCAATGATTTTTGGATATTTAGTAAATCTACGACTGCATGCCAAATTCACTCTCGCTGCGTGTATGCCATTTCAAAATAAATAGACTCTAATCCATTTACGGCGTCCGATACACCCTGTTTTTGAAAATTAAAAAAAAACGCGTGAAAAGTAGGTATCGATCTAAAGCAAATTCCGATGGATGACAATGGCCCTACATAAGACACCTGTTTTGCAGAGTGGGACATGAGTTTTTTGTTAACCTCTGATTACGAGTTATTACTTATACTGGTAAAATTTTCATGTGTAATAAAAATTCCGCTTTGTTGAAATCGTTCAGATTCTTTTCTCTTCTTTTCTTTTCTTTTCTTTTCTTTTCTTTTCTTTTCTTTTCTTTTCTTTTCTTTTCTTTTCTTTTCTTTTCTTTTCTTTTCTTTTCTTTTCTTTTCTTTTCTTTTCTTTTCTTTTCTTTTCTTTTCTTTTCTTTTCTTTTCTTTTCTTTTCTTTTCTTTTCTTTTCTTTTCTTTTCTTTTCTTTTCTACAGTGAAGACGAAAAATTAAATTATTTTCAAATGAATGAATACAAAAGCATACCTTTCTTCGATCTATGACGACTACATGAAAAGAACACTAATTCAAATTAACATTACATAATATTAAGTAGATTTCGCTTGTAATTGGATCAAAGTAACCCCTTCTTGCTGCCTGTCCTCTCCGTTGCCCATGGAACCTTTGACGGAAACTGTAGGTGTTCTGTTGCTCAAAAGCGGCCCTCCGACGGGTAAAACGTCACGTTTAAACGATTCCAGAAGGATCAAATGGGCCAGGATGTATAGAGCACCCAGGGCACAGGCGACTAAAATCGAGGCGCCGATTATTTTCAAAATCTGAATTAAAAAGTCGAGAATGACTGGGCAAGGGAAAAGCGCAAAAAATAACAACAAGCGTTCTAATAAGTATGAATCATAGATACGCGAGTTTGAATTTTCAGGAAGGAGTAGATTTAAAGTTGACGAGCTTATGTGCCATAACTTACACTCAAATATTTTTCTCATAATCAACCCAACAGATCCTTCGTCCCCATTTGCACTCTTCATATGCATCTTTTTTGACAGTAACGCATAAATTCATTTGCAGTGTCTTTCAATAAGAACATCGATTCAGTACTGTAACAATGCTCTTATTATCAGTTCTATGCTGATTTGTTACGGAAAGCAGATTTTTATGCCTCTTTCTACAATTGGTTGAAAATCCGGCCCTAATCGCACTAATCTGATCGCATCAACAATTTTTTTGACTACGCACTTGCTGTGAAATGCTACGCATTCACCAAAAAAGTGCCCCTGAAAGTGGTATCAGATTCCGGTTCTTTAATTAATTTTCAAAATAAATCTGATTATCTTCGTCAAATTATTATCGGCATTGGAAGCCTACAGACTGACTGAGTTAAAAAGATTGGTATGAAACCGAAAGAATTCCTATCGCGAAATGGGATCGTGATGAACACAAAAAGCAATACTAAATAGATTGTGTGTTGTCTATGAGCAGAATTTTGATGGTCATGTGCTTTAAAATGCCAGCAATTCGAAAATTTGTGTAACCTTCAAATTTTGCTTGAATTAATTTAACCCATGATCAAGAAGAGTAATGATATAGTAACGAAACGAAACTTTTGCTATTGAGCAAACTAACCCATATTACTGAAGAGTACCGTTGCAGCAAGATGCGTGAAATTTATCAGATTTTACTGATTTCTCATTTCACATTTTCGCAAATTTTCTTTCGAAAATGGACTTGAGTGTTTTTAACGCTTGCAATGCATGTAAAAAACTAAGCTTGAAAGCAAGTGCTGTTTCATATTTTTCTAATTAACCTGCTATATCACAGATCATCTGAAATTGAAAATTTTCGGATTAACTCGACCTAACTTCAGTAGTCTCTGGATGAAAAATTAAACAGTGGCAGATTCACCTGAACGATTCCTGAAGACAGTGCTCATTTTTGTCATTTCACAATTTTCATGTATTTTATAAACAGCAGACTTTATGAATAGCACTCAAAAGAATAAAAAATTTAGAAAAACAGCAAATTTGAGAAACGAAAGCTGGAGTTTTGTAAAACTGGTCATGCTTTTTTTAGAAATAATCGGTTTTTGAGTTGCTTCATGACTATTCAACAGTACATTTGTCTTGAGTAGCTAGAAAAGTAAAATAATAATGTTCAATAATCGTCGATCAAATAGCACTGAGAGGGGCGGAATCGATGCGCAAAAACTGGAATTATACACTGATTACAACCAATATTGATTGAATTATGACTGATTGGCATCATGTAGTATATTCGTACTTACATGATTATGCGGGAAAAAATGGAACATCGACAAAAATATTAAGCCTAGGAAGAGCAACAGAAAAACGAGGAATAGAGCCAAATTGTGCTTCGATGATCCAATAAGCATGATAAGGGTATAAAGGGCGAAAGCTGCTAAAAATAAGGCCAATTCTTGATCTTTGGCCTCGTATTTCGTGTAGTCGTTGGCGATCAGCATGGCCACCAAAGAGATCCAAAAAGCTCCATACGTTGTGAAGGCGCTGAATCCAAAATTATTGGCATTCCCGTATTCCATGAGCCCTAGAAAAACTCAGTTTCATCTGGAACAAGGGTCTCACAGATGAGAACAATTACCGGCTATGAATTGCGACAAGCCGCCGTACATAATACCCAACCATAAAACGGGACCCGGTTTCATGAGGCCAAAATTGAAACATTGGAATAGTAGGGTAGTTACACCGAATCCAGCAAGCCCGACTACCGCCGGATTACCTAATGGTCGAACGGATGGTGGCTTTTGACTCCTGATTTTGACGTTGTCCTCCAAACGAGACAATAAATGGCGAACTTCCTAACAAAAAACCAATGACTGAAGTTTTACATATTGTAAGTACTTCTGCCACTCCCTTGACTTGCATCAGCATGCTAAAATAAAATGGTGTTAAGCTGGTCGGGTTTCATATGCACGTACAGTACAGCTCAACTGGGGTTATGTGCACTTACAGTAAACCATTGGTTTCTATACTTGAAGTTTTATTTTGACCTTGGCCAAAAAATCACAGTGTCACGTCGAACTACACCGATCGATCAGTGTAAAACAGATTAAACTAGGGCTCGCATGAAAAAATGAACAGCCTAAAAGATATCACATTGCATTCACTACAGCTGGCCCGATGTTCAGCTCTTCGCATCCGATAACAAAGTTCTGTAGTATCACAAGCCATAACCAATTATTTCGAAAAAAGAGAGAGATCTAGGCCCAAATTACAGAACGCAGATAAAATAAAAGTAAGGTAAAAGTAAAATCTCGGGTAATGTAACCCATGTTTAACCCACCATTTTACCCGCCTTTTACCTACTATTTTACCTGTGATTCTACCCATCTTTAACCCGAAGTTTTACCTGCGATTTTACCCATGAATTTACCCGTCTTTTACCAACGATTTTACCCATGTTTAACTCGGAAATTTACCCGACTTTCTTAGTTTTCGTATCACAGAACGCAGGTAAGTGGCGGGTTACCCAACCCATCATTTTTATACATGTTTTTCATGGTGCGCTTTTTTTTAGTTGTATGAATAGGGTATCTCAAAAACTAAAATGCCGATATCTCACAATCAAACATTTCTTACGGTTCAAGGCAATAGCTCTCATGACTGTGCACTACTTCCCCGATTATGTGAGCCATCCGCTCATGCTCCTGTAACTGCAGCTATCCTGAAATAATTATTATGCTTTAGTGTATTGTGTGCAGGAATGAAATTCACGCAAGGGAATTTTCTGACAGGATTACTGTGAGCGCAAAGGGTATTGATTTGCTTAATTATGACTATTTAGAATTCGCCATGCGCCAGAGTGATGAACTCACTGTGTTTTTTGATTGCAACTTCTAATACCATAAGACAAGCAATATTTTATATTTTTAAGATTTTCTGCTAAGCAATATGTCATTTAAGACTGAAAACTTGTAAAACTTGAGACGAATTTTTGAGTAAAAAATTCTTCAGCAAAGACTTAGTGCAAACGATTTTAAAGACAGTGTTAATTTTTCGATTTACAAGCATTCTATAAAAACAGACTATAGTGCATTTCAGTTGTTATAGCATAGTTGGTATTTGTTTATTTACTCAAAGACCGTAGGAGTCATTGTTTTTTTGAGCCTAAGGAGAATTTTCTGGAAGGTTATTCAAGCTTCAAACGTTTTCATCAAAAGCCACAATTTTCATCAAATTCACATATCAATATTGATGTAAAAAACCTGTTGATTCATCTCAACGGAGTTTGAAAAGCAAAATATGTGTTTCAAACTTGTTACACTATCGAGTAATAGTGTAGCTCGAAAAAGTGCAATTCGACAACAACCCACTGGTATCACAAATTTATGCTGATGCTGTTGTACTGAAATATGTACAATGGTGATCAATGCATTTCCGAAATTTCTCGTCATTGCCATCACTAACAGCAGATTCAGTTTAACCTGCAACACATCGACGGCATGCAAAGAACCAATCAAATCCGAGCCTTACGTGAAATATATAAACTTCCTGTCAATATAACCCTGCTAATGGCAGGGTAAAATCGCAGGTTATTTTCATGTTTTTTTTCACCAAATTTTTACCCAACTTTTACCTTACCTACCTTCTGTAATCTCGATATGGGTAAAATCATAGGTTATTTTTTTCTACCAACGATTTTACCCGTCTTTAACCCACAATCTTACCCGCGATTCTACCCGATTTTTACCCAGCCTTAACCTACGATTCTACCCGAGATTTTACTCGACTTTTATTTACCTACAATTTTACCTGCCATTTTACTCTTACTCTTACCCATGTTTAACCCACTTTCTGTAATTTGAGCCCTAGCCGCATGACATGTCAAACAGCTGAATTTTGTGGTTTTCTCACTGATTGTTTAACAGAGATACAATGGACGTCAATAAACTTATAAGAACACACGTACATTTTGAGTTAGTGTGTATAAACAACTCACCAAAGAATAAATTTGGGTTTGTCTTACACTGATTTCTGTGTTGCACTAGTGGTGCGGTCTATTCCAAAAACTGTAGATAATAGTGCCTTCGTTGATACCAAAATAGATTATAACTCACTAATCAGAGGTTTACTTTTCGGTCTATTCAGTTTTCTATGGCGGGTGAAACATATTTACAGTAAGATCTACAAAACAGTTCGATAAAGCTTAATACTTATTTTCAAATCACAACGTAAAAGTTTCAGTGAGCATAGGGACATGCTGTGTTGCTAGTGTATAAATTTTCAAGGCAAGAAACTGAGAGGTTACATGGGGAGTTCAAACCCAAACATTTAGAATGTGTTATTGGGCTACCACAAGCCATTGAGGCAAGTCCCTTTCTAGGACCATCCGTATAAAACGAGGAATGATTTTGAGACATAATTTCATATCAGCAGTTCACATTACATCTTCTCAACAGTTCTGTTAAATACGGTAAGCTCATAAGTTATAAAATATCATGGATCGATTCTGTACTACAGATGTTGATTTATTTTTCACTTACGATGGTTCGGTTTTTTGAAATTTACTGGTGCAGGAGGAAATCAATGGTGGTCTCACCGTGACTAGTCATATACTCTCAATCTTTGCCGTATAAATATTCAAAGAATAAAATGGTCAATGTACAATCTCTTCAGTAAGAGAATTAACGAACAATGACCCATATTTTACGAAAACATAAATTAGGATACCGATGCAGCTTTGGGACTAAGGCAGCAAATGAGTGTTACCTGTTCATCTCTTTCGCTCCATTTTCCCAAATCGATGATTCTGTTTCTGATATGTTCAATTTCATCGCAATGCATAGCTATCGTTCTTCGTATAGATGGGCTATTTTTCTGAATCGAAAAAACTAAAAGTCTAAACCAGCATAACCTTCCGTACAATACGAAAAATGTGTAGAACAAAACTTAGATTTTATCACAAAAATTCAGCACGTGTTCTATAAAGTCCACACATTATGTATTCCCGTCTTCAATCACACGTGATTTTTCTAAAAATAGAATCAATCGATGATGTTCTGCCAAGTGAAACAATAAATTCAACTGATTCACGCGATGCTGCGGTGCAGCTAACTTGGTAATCTACGGCTTGAATGCAAGACATATATGGAAATATCAAAAGTTCACTTGTCTAACTAAAGCTTTTGACGAGTAAGATTTTCTGATATGAAATAATTTTTCATGGTTGTTCCTTATACGTATCCTATCCTAATCTGGGTGTTCATTAGTCCATAAACGCAATAATTGATGAAGCTAAGGTTTATAATTTTATTTGCTCATCAACCTCTACAAATTGTTTTTATAACGTCTGCTAATACATTGTGAAGACAGTGGAAAGTCAAAAAAACAGAGACTAGCTTTCCACTGAAAAAGCCGGTTTCTGCTATCAAATATACTAAGGATTTCCAGTGTGCAAGATTGTGTACCGATTCTTCCACTGGTTCATTTCGCCCCACTAATTCGTTTTGCCTCTGTGTAGCGATTATTCAACTGAATTTCAACGAAGTGTATCGCTATCGTCCCACCGAATTATGGCTTATCAACTGCTATAGCAAATGATAATTCGGTGTGCCGATTGTGATACTTTTCAAATGCAAATCAATCTGTTTTTCATAAAATGCTCCTAAAATGAAAGTGGAAAGCAAGTGTTATTTCATAGTTTTGTAATTTTCTGCTGTATCACACACAAAGCTAATTCGCAACAATTTTAGTGCAAGAAAATTCTACAGTAAACGTCTCGTGTAAACGATTTTGAACACAGTACTTACTCTCGTCATATTGAAAAACAAATAATAGGTATCGATTGATTTTTTCGTGGCTTATATTATTGTACCTTACGTTGCACAGTTTGTTGATTAGCTTAAATAATCGACATCAGAAAAATCGATCTGATATTTAATGTACCCATACGATCATCTAAAGATCAGTAATAATAGAAAAGCAGAAACAATGCTAACCTATGTGCAACAAAAACCCGTTATCCTTCAATTAATCAAAATGTTTATCAAAAGTTACCAGATTATTGAAAGAAATCCCAAAAGCACTTACATAAGGATAACTCGAACGAGTCTTATACAGCAAAACTGATTCAAATAATCAACATCCGTGACATTCCTTTACAATTCTGTTAATTGAACAGTTGGCTGATATCTGCTTATATCCCATTCAATTTAGAATGATAGGCGCAGCGAAGACCAAAAACGTAAGTTAGGTTTAATACACACTTTTGTTTAGTAAAAAATTTTGTACTGTAGAAAGACACAGAATTTCTTCGCCAGAATGGAAAAAACCATGATCTTTGAATTATATCGTGCTTATCCACTGTTGGTTTTGACCGAACCGCATCGATACCTGAGTGCAACTCGAGAAATTTGGGCCAATTAACCGGGTTATTGAAAGAAATTTTCAATTGTTCTGGTTGCGGTTCATTGATGAAAAATTGTTTCATTTATTACAGTAATAAGCTTAGTTTTTACGTATTGAACATACTTTCAAAGGATCGCTGCACCGATCATTTCGAAATGTATAGAGTGTGCTGAATAACTGATTTACAAAATATGCTGATTAATCAACCGGTACATCTCATTATCATCTTTTCCTGGAACAGTCGATAGATGTAATTCGGTGGAAATCGATATTTTGCGACAAAGATGCAGTGAGATAACTGATAAGGTTTTTATAATTCTCATGCACATCATACAATGAGAAACTTTTCAGTGTGCATGGCGTAATCGTCCATCGTTGTTTCAATCCATAGGTGTCATGCTTTCACGTTAAAGAAGTTTAAGCGGATTTATATCTGGTGAAATAGGTCGTGCCTGAGCTTAAATCTAGGGATACCATTCCAACAGATTCAAACCATTAGAAAAAACCTCCGTGACAATGAGTCGAACATAACTGTCCTCATCCTAAGTCATGAAAATTCAACTCTCATATGTGGACAAAAGTGTTTGCAGTTGAAACAAAACGTCGGAAATCGACAAAAGCTCATTTGTTTGTACGTAGAGTAGCAGTTTGATTAGAACATGTAAAAATGATTGAATTCACCACTTAATTTTTGTTACCCGTTAATTTAGTGTACAAGTAAAATTGAATCGAAGATTTAGATACGGTAAACATATGATAAACCAAATAATCGCCTTCTAAGACCTATGCTGCGATGGTCTTGATGTCCTCGATGACAACCCACGAGTGCTACATTAAATGTCATAAAATCGATCGAATGTTGAAATGTCTGCCTTTATGCACAAATTCCAAAGTTTCCAAACCATGCGCAAAATTGTGCCATGGGACAAACAGAAAAAAACATACCGAAAAAAATCGGCTCCAAGGAAACCACGAGCATTGAATGTCAGCGCAGTTTCACCTCACCGCTTTCGTAACGAGCAGTTTTTGATAAAGCATGAAAAAGACTCAACACGATGTAATTTTCATTGACGATATAGGACAAATTTGCACGATATTATAAAGCTCGTGCGAATCACACGAAATCATTGAGAATTATTCTTTTCATCGTCTCCGACACCTGTGGCCATATGTTAAAAGGTAGCAGCTGCTAGGCTGATGCTTCTAGGGTAGATACTACTAGAGCACGAGCTAGGTTTTGCCATACGCCGAGGTTTTAATTTTACAAAGTAGCATCTGGATTTTTACTATATCAACTAGCTGCTTTTAGGACCAAAATATGCATTTTCTGGGGTAGATTAAGCACAAGCTAGGTTTCAACAAACGGCCAATGATCCAATTTTTTCATTCATGTTCTGAGTATCATACCTATAGCCTGTTTTCTATAAAATGCTTCCAAATAGAAAAGTGACACAAATCAGTACTGTCGTCAAAATCGCTTACATAGGGCTCTTGCTATGAAATTTTTCACTCTAAAAATTGTTAAAGGTTTGATAAGTATGCCCACAAATTTCCAGTCCTACATGATATATTGTTTACCATAAAATCGTGGAAAACTGAAATAATACTTGCTTTCCACTTTCATTATTTAGAAGCTTTTCACAAAAAACAGGCTATAAGAGTTCTTCAGTAAGTGCATATTATAAAAAAAGCGTGCTACTTGTTCATGGAGTTCCCTACATACATTAAATAAATCATGGCGCTAAAATATGTTTTTTTAAATTGATAAAACTGGAAAGCAAGTACTATTTCATATTTTTGTTATTTCAGCTAAACCACGCGTTATACGGGGCATGAAGTTTGGGAGACTATTAAACTAACCCTCGAATTTTTTTCATTTTACAAGCGACTAGAGCTACACCAAACACTGTTTGTTATTTGATAAAACTGTGATTGATTCCTTTGATGATATGAACGGCTGATCAGTAAAAAGCTGCAAGTTACAAGACATACACTCGGCTGAAGGGGAGAAGAAGGATTCACAAAACAATGGTGTGAGGAAATAACTCAGAAGCAGTGATAGTCCTTCTTTTCCATATGAGGCTTTGGAAACAGTTCGCGAACACTACTCCCGCAAAAGAGAAAACGATGGGCAATAAAACTTAAGTTCGAAGGCACACATGACGTGTTATGTTGCAGACAAAATACAAACGAGAAATAAATTAACTTTTCAAAACGCGTTTTGATTATGGAGTAAGCTTAGTTATAAATCATAAGTCTCAAAAAGTGACTTGATGTTCCAACTTGTTGAAAATTGATTCCAAGATGTGTCTGAAATCTATAAGGGCCTACATACTCTCACCACACCACCGATCAAGCTAAGTTATTGGAAGAAAGTTTATTTTCAGGGCGCAACTATTTTTTGACGACAAAATTGAGCAAATGTCAGTAAAAATTCTGACTTCCTATTTCAAAAGTAAAGTAAAATATGAAGCATCAAGTTTGTTCGTGCATCATCAATTATGGTCATTGTATTCTACTATGTACTTACCGAAAGACTCCATTGTCTTCTTCATTAAATGATCTTCAATCATACATAGACCGATTGAAAAAGGAGTTTCACTAGGACTTCACTTTGAGTTACGTGTTAAAATTTTCGTTTGCTCTGATGGTTCGTATTCTGCGTGTGTGTGCTTCTGTGATCAAGCTGTCACTGCTTCACATCGATACACTTATTTCCAAATGTTGTTTTGTAAAGCTTTCGATATTATTGGTTCTAAATTGTTGAAATAAGGCCGACTTCCTCTTGAAACACTGATTCTGCAAGTGAAATTCAAATGCCGCCCATCTACCACCATCAACAACGTGAAAATTTTCACGTAAAGTAACTTTAAGAAACATTAGTTGAGTGGACTGCTCAAGAAATCATTCTGAAATCTTAACGTACAATGCGACAATTCACCACCAAAGATTCAATACATGAACTATCGCGCTCAAAAAACCGTCGGTTATCGAACGATTACTGGAGACACCATCGGTCGGTGCCAAAGAAAAGTTAATTACCGGACAATGCACCGATCATTCGCCGAAGTAAAAGCCATGAAAGTGACTAACTCTGGCGGCAAAATTATAGAACGGTTCGCTAAATGTGTCGTGATGACTTTCTGCTGGGCTCGAAAATATTTGTCGCCTGAACCAGTCTTCCACATCAGACCAAACTTTTCGAAAAAATAAAAAACGACCTTCATTAGCGATCAAATCTGAGTCGATCATAATGATGCACTAAATTGACGCGCGTGCCGACATATACGTAAATTTGATATCAACAATTTTCATCTTGTTGACATATCTTGCGTATCTACGAATACAACACAAAAGCATGCGTCGTGTTAAATTTTTCCAATTGGAATAATTGTAATTCCACGGAAACTACGAAAATCTCAACTTTCTGTAGTATACAAGGGTAAGGCTACTTTTTCCATGTAGATCAGTATAGTTTCAGTATAGTCTGTGATTGATTTTCCGCTATAGTTGGTCAGGTTCTTCGCCTGCTCTTCTTGCATTTCGTCCTTTCTGCCGTATTGGATAGCATTCAAATAAAATGCTTCTCTTAGTTCTCTGACGGCACTTTGTTCAAAATGCCGCTCTCCCTCATGTTGGACGACATTTCCCATATTTCATTCAAGTCTGGCTGTTATATAAGCAAGTTAAAAAGCCTAGTTTCGCAAGAGTAACAATAGTTGAGAAAAAAATTCGGAGTGTAACATTGTTCTTATTCATGCATCCATCGGCAGCAAGAAAAATTTGGATGATCAACAAAATTTGACCAAATTTCTTCACCCGTAACTCCGTTAAAAATGTAGGTACAACATTCTAAACTATGTTTTTGAATCCACAAGACCTGTCGGTATTTGTTCACCTTGTATCGTATCTGCGCTGAGTCAAGCAGTTTATCGAATGAGGTTAAAGCACTCTCTGATTGAGTATGTTTTCATGGTCTACCTTTTTGAGGGTAGGGAGCCAGCTGGAGTGGCTTATCTGGGGGTCACAAGTAGTCCATGAAAATTTTTTATCTCGAAAATTCTTGGAAATGTCTCGGAAATACGCGTTTGAGTCCCAAGAATTTGACTTTCTTCATACTTTTTTATAATAATTTCCTATTTTTAGTCTAAGAATCGACTACCTTTTGGAATAAGGGTTGGAATAGCTGCTCTGAATCTTCCAAGTTCAGGTATCCTGTTAGTTTATCCTTGCTAGGGATCACCAGTGCCACAGTATAGGATGACCCTCGGCTATAGAGGTTCTCATAGCATTTACCTCAATTACATGTACAGGTAAGATTTATTAATGGAATCATATCGTTTGAGCTATTGAATGCACTGTTTAATATTCATACTTGAAGACTTCTCCTCAGACAAGTAATTTTCTTACTACGAGTTTTATTGTCACACCAAGCGGACTCATTTCGAGATTGGCCCTTTTTTGTTAATTTTTAAATGCAAGGAAATGCTGTCGTTTTAGATTTGTCACAGTCTTATTTGGAAACTAGTTTATAATAATTTTCGTCGTCCTAATCTGTGAAATAGCCAATCGTCACGTATTCACGAAATATGGGATGGAGGTTATAATAAAAATTGAGGACATGTCTTTACTCAATGGTCGCTATTTAATTTTGAAATGGCGACCATTGAGCAAAGATTCCATGATGAAGTAATTTGGCTCAGATCCTCGATTCGATTGATACATTGGCTTGATCTTGTACTATTTTAGTCATGAACATTTGTATTCCATACAATTTTTCCGACGAAAAACTTGCTGAAAATTTTGAACATTTGTCTATTTACGTGTCCTGAGCGAATTTTTTTGCTATAAAAATTTCTTGGGTTGATTAGTCTTCTATAATTTTTAACAGAAGTTGCGTTGTGACCCCGCTGCATCGATATTAGATGATGTGTATTTAATCAAAGGGAAAACTTGATGGAGTAACCGGATACTTGTCCGACAATAATTTTTACCATGTTTTACTAGTGACTATACTCTATTTATTTTAAAATGATCGATACAGCGAGGTCGCAGACAAATTCTACTCAAAATTACAGAAAACTCATGTACTTTATTCAAAAAATATTTTCTTCATGATGGATTACTGCCGCAATTGACTTCGTCATCTCTAGTAGGAATGTCGTCTGGTGAAACACCAACTATAAAAAGTTGGTTCTCCGGAAAAATTACTGCACACAATAAGGGGATGTGCTCTTGCAGGGATTTGCATGCTTCGCAGAAATTTATTGTTGATTTGAGCTCTTCAGAGAATTATTAGTCTCGAAACTTATCGACACCTTGTCCATACTCAACTTAATTGATTAGACTTTCACGGTAATTGCAAAGCGTGCTCAAACCCCTATTGTGAGATTATTCAACACATGACATAATGAAAAAGTATGTTATAACCCGAAACTCATTCATTCTGCGAAGTGAATTTAATCAGGATTCTAAGCCATATTTCATACATCGTGCTGCATGTCGAAAAATCTCAAGAATTTAATGATGGACATTGAACTTTTCTGTTAAGGGATAGTCATCAATTACGCAGTATAAATTGCAGTTTTGACGTGGTCAATGACTTTGGCCTAGGGGTGGCGGCGTATGTTCGCGACCAAAGAATGAGTTTATTTTGCGAAATTATTTATAGGATTTTCTTTCATAATGCAGGTTACTGTAGTCCCTTTATGCACATAACATGATACTTTTATTGGAAAACAAACCGATTTTTTGGCCTTACATAATTGTGTTGTGACCAACTTTCTTTTCATTGCTCAATTTTTCAATACAACAATCCTCTGACAAATTTTAAATTGGTGAGGATTGATTTTTGGATTGATTCTCCGTCGTTGCCCTTTAGGCAAATTTTCATTCTAGCATTTGTATGTAACTAGGACGAATATGAATAATTGAGGAAAATAATTTTCAAGCTTTTCGAGATCGGTCCATTATGTATGCGATATATGTTCAGACGGGCGACCATCTGATTGCTGTAACCTGCTAACCATGGTTACTGTGCTGCAGGCTGCAGTTAAACTCCTACAAAAGAATTTTAAGCTGCATCTCATACCGTGGCTTAAATCTAATGTTTATGCATTTTTGGTTGCAGCTGTGATGACCCGTGGCATAACTGATTGGTAAAACATAATTCGTAAAGTTATGTCAAATGTTTTGCAGCATTCCAGGATTTAATCCAAAGATCCTATGCACTTGCGAGCAAGTAAATCCATAGTCTATTTTTCAAGTGGCAGATGCTGCGAATGTTCTATATTCCAACGGTAGTTTTTCTTTTGTAAAATACTTCTAAATTGAAGAATGATAGAAGTTAATTCTGTCGTAAAGCTTTTATTAGGGGTTTTGGCTCAAAAAATTGTTGTAGGTTAACTGATTAGGCTCACAAAGTTCCCGCGCTGCATGTGGCATATTATGATTTAGCAGTAAATCGAAAAAGTATGGAATGTTACTCGCTTCACACGCTTATTATTTAGAGGCATTTAAAAAAACACATCATGGAGTCCTTGATTTATGTCAAATTCTCCGAGATGACAGTTAATGGATCTCCGTTCTTTAACGACACTCTTTCAAAATAAACGAGCTATAGTTCTCCTCACACAGCGGAATAAACAGAACACAAGGAAACGACTTCGAAACGCAGAATAAAGTATTCGGAATTGACCAAAAAATTTACAAATATTAGCACTCTAGAAGGAAATGTTTGATGGCGGCAGCATATTAAGAAACAAAGAATTAATAGACAGTGTATGTAAATGAAACATTTATGGGGGATATTAAAATTAGGTGGAAAGAAGATCGTAAAGTTGATAAAAGAAAAACAGAGTTGGTGAAGAATAAGCAAATGTAGTCTAAAATGACTAGACAACCAAATCTTAACTAATGGAACGTGAAGCAAGGTTAGGACTCGCAATAAACAATAGGACTAGAAAAAAGTTTTTGGAATGTTTCTGCATACTTTCGCACTTCAAAATTTTTTATAATAATTTTTCATGAGCCATTGAACATCTCTTAGCGCTCCATGATTCCAGTTTGATGCCCATAAATTTTCAACTCAGTGCATAAAAACTCCTATTGATTATCTGCCCTCAGGATACCTAACTTTTTTCTTTCCTCACTGCCGATATAATATCGTACAACTTGTCTAGACATTTGAAAAGAGCATACTCAAACTTTTGTCATGCATAAAGTTCTATATAAAGTGTAGAAATAAAATCCTGTAATTCTTCCCTGGAACAAATTGAGCTCTGCCTAATTTGAACGTCCCATATCGGGCGTAAATCCTTTAAAATAAAAGTTCATTCGGCAGTAAAGTTTTCACAAGAAAGTGAAAACCTTTGGTCATTTTATTTTAAAATAAGCTTCGGAATACAAAGAGAGCCGTAGGTATGATAAGCTTGCGTCATATGCCAGCCTTTTCATTTTTAAGTTTTAATCCTGATTGCTACAGTCAATCGAGGGAGGCGGCATGGTATTCAGTTTATTCTTGCATGAGAATCCTTCTTGCGCCCGAGGCTCATTGAAAAAGTGATTCTCATGAAATAAGGCTCAATGTTGACGGAAAAAGAACAAAGCTTATGCTTAACCTGATCGTCCAAAATACAGATGCAATATCAGATACTACAGGTTGAGTCCATGATTTTACGGTTCATCTGTTGTTTTCCTAGTTTTTATTTTGTGCTATTGTGGTCAATGTTGATGAATGCTATCTTTAGAACTGATCGTCGTCGAATTTTCCCTTCTAATCTCGTAAGCATTTTAATCAGTCGGAAATCCTGGCTTATGCTCCAATATAAGAACGTATCTCCGAATAGTATACCCAAAGGATTCCCCATTTGTATCGCCCGAAAAATTTGCGAACCACATGTGTCGTTCTATTCGAACAACATAAAAATCCGCCTAGAGAGGCAAAAATTTCGTCATCGCTCACTCTTTTTGAGTCAAAATTGATCCAAGTGAAGATATTTTTTCTCTCTGCATTCTTCTTGTTCTTCCGCTTTAAAAACAGCTGTTTCAAGCCAAATGCCCTATTTTTGGCTAATAGAGCTTCGTTTTTTTCATTTTTTCGTTACATATCACGCGTGTTTTGTACTGGCTTACAGCATATTTTTCTATTTATTATAGCATAGCAGCTTAACCGATTTAAGCCACCAAGCTTAAATTCACGGCTTTTTGAGCAACTATATGTGATTCTTTCTATGCTTTGGATATCTATATGGACCATCCAGAGTACTCATCGCTTTTCCATCGTATACACAACACGTGTATCCAAATCTAACATGAACAAACTAGTTATACTTTGTAATTTCCGAGCTTGATGGTTTCGTTTCGTCGTCCAGTTTTCCGAGTCTGTTTAGCAAAAATATATGTACTTTGCTAACTGCAATTTTCGAAGATATTTTTCTCGAGCAAAACTAGCTTTTTTGAGTGGCAAAGATCAGACAGGGGCCGTTGACCTTTATCTGTGAGCGAACAAATTCGGTGGCATCTTCAAATCTTGTTCTTTTTTACAGGTAGCTCTATTTGGATAGTCTAATATTCTAGTAAAAGTGATGGCTTCTGGGAATAACGAAGAAAAAATCGCCCTATATACATGCAAATTGCCGACGGTCACAACGGTAAGCACGATTAATTTTATTTTGTTACATGTCGTTAAGAAGGGTGGGTGTGTGCGGATAGATTTGCGCATAATGTGGCAATTTTTTAATCATTAAAATATCCCGATTAACTTTTACTGACTATTATTCACCAAATTTGTGGAGTATGCAAACTATAGTCACAATCAATGGTATCGCAAATTCGCACAAAAATCAGGTAATTACGAGTGTGATTTTCTTGATTGAAAATACTGTTCTGATACGAGTTTACTGTTATATACCTTCATACATACCTTTCGTTCGTAAGAAACTTTTTCCGGAAAAAATGAATTCGCTGATATGATTGATTACAGGACATGTCATGCCTAGTCTGTAAATACAAAACTTCTTGAACTTACTGTATCGACTCAGCGAATTTTCAGTACCACATGAGAGGTAAAGTAGTCATGGTTTATCTGCTTCATTTACACTTGGATTTTTTGCTTTTTTTGTTGCATCACACAGTCCTGTAAACAGGAAAATTTTTGGAAGGAACTTTTTTCGGTATAACAGAAGATCTA
Organism: Romanomermis culicivorax; assembly: GCA_963922205.1. Taxonomy (NCBI): domain Eukaryota; kingdom Metazoa; phylum Nematoda; class Enoplea; order Mermithida; family Mermithidae; genus Romanomermis; species Romanomermis culicivorax. Next base: position 127,523 of record CAWUHX010000462.1, read on the forward strand.
GCAAGTAGGTATGCCTTCTCGTAGCAAACTAAAAGTAAAAATAAAGTAAATTTGCAGAAATTTGTATTAAAACTTGCTTGGTCGGAGCAGTAGATTTGGAACAAAAATAGCGAGTGTAACGCATATGACTTAAATTTTTCACTTAAAATTATATTTAAAGTTAGCAAATTTTAGTATTGTGAATTTTACTACACTTACTGTACTTGATGCGGTCTGGTCAGCACATTTAATATACGTTTATACTTCTTTCTCCATGGAGTAGATCTCGATACATTTTTCGCTATTTTGCTCGACATTTGCACATCTGCAATTCTACTCCGAGAATGCTCCGAACCTACTTTCTCCACCATCTGTGAATTGTGTGCCACTAGGTCGACTGTCCCAGTAAATCGACCATCCCAGTAAGTTGATAATCTCAGTAAGTCGGCTGTCCCACTAAGTCGACCATCCCGATAGGTCGACTGTTGCAGGAGGTCGACTGCAGTGCAATTTAGCATGTCTTCTTCACATGGGACTAAACCTAAACCTAAGCTAAAGCCCAAGCCTAAGCCCTGGAAGCGATCTGATCCGGAAAATTTGGATCGTTGAATTGTCGTGGAATTTGGGCTAGCCCGGTTCCAATCGATTTTGTCGGTATAGTCGACTTCGTGGGACAGTCGACATACAGAAACGGTCGACTTACTGGCACAGTCGACCTACTGGGATATTATGTCTTAAAAATGATGCTTACATCATTGGTCGACCTACTGGAGTGGGCAATTTCAGAAAACTTCCCTTTCATCCCTGATTATAGCCCCAACGTGCTTTGCCGGGTTAAGATCTAGCGGATTTCCCGGCGACACATCATTTTCCCAAAATTCAACATTGCTGCTGAGTGGCATTTGCTCGCACCTTTGCCATGAAGATGAACAATTTTAACTCGTAATAGCTCGTTCAACTCTGTTTTTAACGGGCTTTAAAGTAAGGTATCACGGAAGTTACTACTGTCGTTCTTGCTGTGACCGACTACCTAGGAAAAGGTTTTGTCCCAACAAGCGTGTATTGTTTTCAGCAAGACGAAGTTTCTGCTTATGTTAACTAGATATGTTATCATCAGAATTTTTCATCATTTTAGAATCTGAAGTTTTTGACCTTCTAATTATGATCCTATCATATTATACGGTGGAAGAAGACAAGCTGTGCGTAGCATATTCCAAACTCTAGAATGTTAATATTTAATCCATATTCCAGCCGTCCATTCTGAAATTTCTTCTTTTGAACAATGTTCTTTTGAACAACAATTTGAACAATGTTCATGACCTATCAAATGTTCTCCACCATTTGATAGGTCATGTCTGAAGATATGTGCAGGAAAAAACCAAACTCTTGAAAAGTAGAATAGCGAACCAAGACTTCTAATCAATCGTCGAAAATCTGGTTTTTTAATTCTTAATTGAATATAAAAGTATATATCACATATTACCTATTTAAAAAACGTTCAAAGTGATACTTGGTTGTTGACATTGTGCCTTGATAGATCTGTATGATACGTTTGATGACATAAGAATTTAAGGTTTTACTTCAGGTAAATCTCCCAGTCGAAAAATTGCTCCAAGGCAAGTGTAGGTTTTTTGGTGCATACGTATTTGAACTTGATTTAGGTGAAGCTGAGTAGTGCCAAAAAATGATAAATTCCTGTTGTTTCACCTGTATCTTTTTGTTTATTTTTAAGCGGATTTAGTTCACATATCAAGGATAAGAGTTGTACATTTGTTTCCCGGTTAGTGATAAAACCTTGTCGATTTTTTAAAGTAACCCTGTTGCTTACTGCTAATGACTTTTTTAGTCTCTTTTTATAGAATGCTTCTGAAATGAAAAATAACAAAAATCAGTACTGCCGTTGAAATAGTTAACACGAAGCTTTTACTGTACTGTTGGCTCAAAAAATTATCGACGATCAGTTGAGAATGTCCAAAGACCTATAATCTTATGTGACATTTGGTTTTGCAGAAAATCGTAAAAGTATATAGTATTTGCTTTCCACTTTTATTTTCTCGAAGCATTTCAAGAAAAACATATTATATTACTAAAAATATCCAGTTTATATTAGTGATGCAACAGTAGGAAAATTCGGTGAAATGCGTTTGTATATCAGTTGTCTCGGAATAAGCGAAATTTTCTAGAAAACGAATACAATAGCTTCTGTTCCACCAAAAATATCATAATCACTCATAATTCACACTCTTTAGTGTGTTTGTATTTCAAGATTCTGGATTAGCATGGTATGGGTAATATTGTTCTCCCATATTTCGGTTCCGCTTTATGATCATTAGCCGTATAACGCGGTAGAATTTTGTATACTATGTAAGACATTACTCAAAAAACTTCAATCCTCGTGATGCATTCCAGTTCTGCCATTCGCACATTTTTTCATTTTTTCCAATATTTTTTCGGCTTTTCTTTTCCTCAAAAGCCGTCCATAATTTACCTCCCATTTTGATTGAATTTTATATCTGTTCTTCATCCTTTTGGATCCTCACTAACATCCGTCTACATCGACCGTTTTTTGCGGTCGAAAAAAATATTCGCCAGCTGCAAAATTACGTCTTTTTCGTTCCGTTTATATTATGCGAATCTGAAGAATCGATTTGGGGTTTGGGGTTGTTTTCTATTTTTCGGTTTTTATTTTCCACTTTTCCATTAAGCCAGAAATTGTATTCCATTGTGAAATGCACGAATGAAACATGTTGGGTATTTCGAAAAAAGTTTTTATGATTTCATAAAAAGACAAATATTTTTTGACTCGAAAATTTGGAGAATGATTAACGCAAAATTTTATTCATTCAACTTACCACAAACAGTTATTGTCATCATAGTTTAAATATATTCCAGATTCACCAAAATATGGGATATTGGCAGCAAAAGAAGCAAGTGATCTATAGAATTCTTTGCTTTCATAACTACGGTATGTTTTCCATTACATTTGCGAAACTAAAGAACAACAGACTACAGGAACAACATCCAATATTTCTTCCTGAGAAATTCATTTTGTCCATGAAACCACATATTCTTTTGTTGTATAGTACTCAATATGTCATTCTTGCGTATGATTTGGTTTCATCGAGTTGTTTGAACCCTTGCAATTTCAGAACAAATTGACGTTATAAAATCAAAACGTCTGATTTTTAAGTGCATATTAACGTGTGACTACATTGATCTTTCTCTCTGAAATCCAATTTCATCCGATGCAAATTGCATAATTCTCCAAAAACTTGGATGACACAACTTGAGTCCGCTCGAACTACAAAGTGTGTCACGACATATCTCATCGCGATTTTTATGTGGGCCTCCTAAAAATTTGACCGTTGAATATATAAAATACAAGATTTCCGAGGAGAAGAGAGCTATTTCCAAACCATTTCCGAGTTTTTGAAAAAACCAGGCAACCTCATGACTCCACCCGTAAAAAACCCTGCTGCTGACCTCCTCACCATGACTTCCGAGCTGCCTAAAATGCATGCAAGTCGAGTGGGTTAAGAGATTACTCCCACGTCGTCGGTACTCCAATGCATCCTATTTTAAAAGAATCTGTTTTGATCTTGTAGTGACGGAACTTTTCTGTTGCTCGTTTTATAGAATTTTCATAGCATAACTTCACTTCGTAATCATACGACTAAAGTCTGCCATATTATACAGTAATCCCTATACCGGAAATGCAAGTCCAAAGCGTGGTTTACGCTATGCTTATCTAAAAAATGTTTATCTAGTTTGTTTATTTTCTCAAGTATCAAAATGTCAGATTATAAACGACAGACATCGAAAAAATACATTCTTGTGCCGCCGTTACCGGAAACCATAGTTTTAGGTGTTGTAGTTTTTCAGCTTATTTTCGTCTGTATTCCAACAATTATCTTTAAAAAATCAGCCGGATGAAATTGGAAATTTTCCATAATAATAATCATAATAATAATAATAATAATGTGAGTTTTTCGTTTTCTTAGAAAACAAAAAATTGTTGGGTAAAAAGTTGTTGAAATCAGAGTGAATTTAAATATTTATTATATTTTAGAACGACTTGGAAAATTCGAAGATGGCAGGCGAAGAAAAAATCGACACCATAAAGCATAAAATCTTGGATTTAACGAAAAATAATGAAGTAAGTTGAAGTTGTAATCAAATTCAGAGAAGAAGAAGCCATACAGAAGCAAAAATTTTAACGGGAGGGTGGCCATGGTTGTCAGTTGATTTTACAAAAAAGTTTCATCAAATTTTTTGAACTCTTAAGCTAAAGAAATTTTCGATTTTTGTGATAATAGATCAGAGATAGGAGATCACAAAGCCAACAAAATCAATCGTATATTACAATTTTATCTCAGAAGGCCCATTTTATGTATAAGATTTAAGAGTAGTCTTACTGTATTTCATTGGTCTTTTGTTATCGGAGGTCATGAGAAACGCTGTATGGACTCGTTGATCACTTTCCAAAAAAATTATTCTTTGTATCACCGATTAATATTTTTTTATTCTCAGGACGTCGGTCGTTTGATCAATCAATTGGTCGACGAATCAAAAAAGGTTATTTGTGTTCCCGCGCCCGCGCCGCCCAAACGATCGAACCCGGCTATCATAGGTTTGGCATCGTTCGCCATTACGGCCACGCTGTTCCAATTCCACAATTTCGGTTGGGTCAAAGTGCCGTCCGTCCTATTTTTGGGCATGATCTTGGGCGGTTTGGTGCAAATGTTCGCCGGTAAATAAGTTGTTTTCCGATCTAAATTTGACAAATAACAAAAGTAAACAGAAAAAATGGAGGTTCTGTTTTTGAATTGAACATGTTTGCCAGGATAAAACAGCTCTTGATTGCACTAGGTCAAATCTAAAAATATTCATGTCATTTTTCTTTTGTGAGCAGCTGTAAACATGATAGATTTTTGGCAATCTTTGTGCATCAGGTAAAAAAAGCTAGACTGTATGCGCCGATAAACAACAGTCTTCCAGTGAAACTCATGACTTTCAGTATAATTTCTCTACAATGCTAATTCGATCTATAAGTTTTTTTTATACTGAGATAACTGTCATCTGCTGAGATGAGTAGCGTACCTCAAAAAATGTGTCACCATTAAATATAGTTCTCAGGAAGCATAGCGTGTACCGCGCATTCTATTACCATGAAAACCGGAAAGATATGTCAATTCGTATTCATCTCAGCTGATTTGTCATGGTTAGAGTTCCACAGAAAATATGTTTTTGTTGTTTTGATCGATTTTCGACAGTATTGAGCAATTTTGCTCTGAAACTAGTTTATAGTCAAGTTTAAAACCCATATAGAACGCTGGAAGAATTTTGATATTTGCTCTAACCATAGAAGAATGGTTGACATTGGTGGATTGACCGCATGTTTGTCCATGGAAGGAAAAATTACCCAAAGAACGATTCTATAAAAACCATTCTAATGTTTTTAACCATTCTAAAATAACCATTCTAAAATTCAATAAACTTCTAACCATTCTAAAATAACCATTCTAACCATTCTAAAATAAACCATTCTAAAACTAACTAACCATTCTAAAACTGACTCTTTACCAATGTTTTTGGTTTGGATGGAATGAGGTTTTTGTAAACGACACCAAAATTTTTACTCCATCCGAAAACATCGTGCAATATGTGACTCACTACTGTATCTCAAGATGAAAATATGCCAATTCAAAAACCATAGCTCAAGTGTGGTTTGATGAAACTTTGGACTACAGTAATTAAGAATCGGAATCAGTGTTTAGCGAATCTCAAAATGTCATACATTAGAAAACTAAATCATGATGTTGCTTTTTATTAAGTACGTGTAGATATGAAATTGTCGAAAAATGTGTCTTTCATATTTCTCAATTTTTTCTGTATTAAGTGGGTTAATTAGACTGAAAACATCCCGTTTAATGATATTTGTCTAATCCAGAGTAGATTACAGACAAATTTCTCAGTTCAATTTGCCTCGCTTTCGGAGAAGCTCGATCAAAAGGTACGAACTTGAAAAATTTATTTTAGAATCATGGTTGCAGCAGCCGAAGTTTCGGCAAATCCAGTTTTACCAGATATTAGGAAAGTGATCGCGATGGCCTCAGAATCATTGAAACTAAGTATTCAATGAATCTGCACCAATGAAAAAAAGGATTCTAATTACCAAAAATTTTGAATGATCGACATGGAGTTTCATAAGTGTTCATGGTGGCCTTTGAAATCTTACTGTGTTCATACTTGAAAGGGCGACCCGGCCCGAGACTCGGGCCGCATAAAAATTCTGACAGGCAGGGCCGGAACAGTGGTCTCAGGAGAGTAAAAGTCCGCAGCAATCCCTCCAACAACACTACTTGTACATACAGTGTGGCTCAAAAGTTTAGATGCACTTCGTAAAGTTCCGAAAAATTGATCAAGTTTGAATCAAGTTTATTCAATGGATAACTAACCGATTATGGTATGCTTGGTACTGTTCGGTAGCTTATTCATTTTCTTACAAAGTGATGTATATTGTTAGCGAATTTGCTCTACGGATTTATGTACCATAAAAGAGAACTACGATACAATATTTTTATTCTTTTGTGAGCAATTTTCCACTGTTAATAAAGAGATTTTTAATGAATTTATGTTTTTAACTCACCAACCTAGCTAACAAACTGAACAAAATTCACACCAGTTCCCAAACCAAGGAACACGAGTGATTCAATTGGCATTTTCAATGCCTAGTTGTCTAAATGCCTGTATTAAAGCAAAAGGGGGTCCAACACAATTCTAATGATTGTAAATTGTGACATGATATCGTGACTGAATCAGCATCCGGTGCAGAGAAATTTTAAAATCGATTTAATTTCGATAAATTTTTTGGCTACGATAATAATTTCTATGCCATTGGAATCAGCATATAAAACTAATAAAGGTTGGTGAGTCAAAAGTATAAAGTTCATCAAAAAAATTTTCGAAAAACGTCATTAATAGTCAAAAATTTTCAATAAAAATATAAAAAAAGTTTTACCATTCTCTGTTATTTAGTGAGGACCCATAGAATAAATTATACACCACTTTGTAGCAAAATAAATAAGCTACCGAACGGTATCTTCATCGAATAAACTTGGTTCAAAGTTGATCAATTTTTTCGGAAAATCGAACCTTACAAAGTGTGTCTAAATTTTTGAGTCGCGCTGTGAGTAACTAGCTCGACGAAATGGTTATGCATAAAAATTCTATCATTTCTGCTCAAGAGTACAATATGATTTGATTTTTGGAAAATATGATGATTATTCTTCAAGATAATTGAATTTTCATGCTTAGCGTTTCTGAACGCGAACTAGAAAGTGGACATCATGGAGTGAAGTTCTAAGATTTCCGTACGATTCTTACTGGACATTTTCAGAAAATTTTCTAACTGGAGTCGAGCTGAAAATTTCATGGTCTTGTCGTGCTAATTTTTTACTATGTAGAAAAATTTCACTGACCACAAAAGGTCAGGAATGAGGTGCTCTTATACACCGTTATGTGCACAAAATTGTCCGATATTCTTGCTTTCCTGATTAGTATTAATATTTTCAACATTGATGCATCGTTTAACTGTAAGAAAGTGCAGCTCAAAAATTCATTGTGAAATGATTGATGCAGCTATCCAATGAAAGTATATTCAACGCGGAAAAACTAGCAAACCTTATTACTGCCATGAATTGGGAAAATTTCTTATCCGTGAGCAGTAAACAGAACAGCTGAAAATTTCTTCCAATAACGTCGTTGAATAGTCAAATTTTCTCGAGTAACACGCAGTTGTCAAACACAATTATCAAAAGGGGATAAGCTGCACGGTCTTCCTATGATTTTGGCGTTTCCATTGTTATAGAAAAATTTAGATTTTTCTATAGTATAATGTTCTTCACACCTTTACAAATTACGTATCGAATTGAAACTACTTTTTTGGTTCTCGCTGCGTCCGCCATTTTTATGTAAGTGACAATTGGTACGATTGATTTTGTTTCACTTGATTTTCAGGTGACCATATTTTGAACTCTCCGCGAACATTTTAAAATCCCTTGCCATATTCTACTGTGTTTAGGTTTGCTCGAATTTGCCACTGGCAATGGATTCGGATTCGCCATCTTCAGCGTTTTCGGCTCGTTTTGGATAACGCTCGTTTTGATCATTTTGGGTAAAATGTTCATGGGCCCGGAGATGCAAACCAGCGAAACCGACATGGGCTGGTTTATGCTGACCTTTTTGATTTTCACGTTCATCTTGTTGGTCAGCTCGTTGAAACACAACACCATTTTGCCCTTGTTGATTTTGACTCTCTTCTTGGGCATTCTGTTCTTGATGATTAGCCATTTTTGCAACGAGGCCAGCAAAGCGACGGTCAGCGAACGGCCATTCAAATTGACGGGCGCCATCTTTCTGTTGATCAATTCTTTCATGGCCTACTACTTTTTGGCGGCCATATTGATGGAAGATGTCTACCAAAGGAAAATTTTGCCCGTCGGTCCGTCCGTTTCCGATTTTTTGTTCAATCGTCGACGCCGGGCGGCCAATTATAGACGCGATCCGGAAGGCAGAGTTAATTGAAATGCACACGAAGCACGTGGTTTTATGTAAAGAATTCATTTCTGACATTTGAATTTTTAATTTTTTATTATTTATAAGTGAGCAACGTGATGCAAAAATGATGGAATTTTGCGTAGCTTGTAAAGTTTCAGGTAGTCCACAAAGACTTCTTACCATTAACTATAAGAAAAAAATGAAATCTTTTAGATAGAATTCTGAGACATTTATCAATAAATTTCGTGAATATTACATCCTCTCTAATGAAAGTTCTGATCTCGAATCTTGGCCATTTTAACGTCATTACAGAAAGTCAAGACCATAGTCCGTTTTTTGATAAAATTCTTGTGAATTGAAAAGTGACAACACTTGAGTACCACTCTCGAAGTAAACTGATTTTAGGGTATGGTTTTCTATTCAAAAAATGTTTTATTTGAACAGCCTCACAAATTTCCACTTCAATGCAACATATAATTTGGCAGGAAATAGGGAAAATATGTGATAGTACTTGCTTTGCATTCTTGATACTTCAGCATTTCAAGAAAAACAAACTTGGGCTACGCAAATTTGTTCATGACGCATTTTTAGGTCATTTGTTTATGTGTTGATTTTCTTTTTTATAATGTATAGTACCTTCACCCTTCATTTTCTGCTATGCAAATGTGCTTCCATTTAGCCAAAACTACCTTAGTGTCTGATGCTAGAATGTATAGCCACATAAATGTCGCGGTTCATTACCTTATTTTCAATTAACCTGTTTCAGGATGGGAATTCGCGTACATGATGTTCGGTTTTGTACTTTCATTTTATTTTAACTTGATCAAGACGAAATTTGCATAATTTTAATACGATTGTCGTCAGTTTTATTGCTGAATCATTGTAGTTTTTCAGTAAAACGTGCTTATTCAAGTTTTTCCAAGTGTTTCATATCAATTTTCTTTGTCAACTTTAATCTTACTTATGCGCGTGTTTGACGTTTCTTTGCAGTTTACAAATGCCAATCCTGATTTACTATGTATCTATTTTTACTAATCATCATTCGAATCAGCGTTTTTTCCTCAAATGAGGCCGCCGGGACTTTTGAGGAAAAAAATTCGAAATGAGGAAAAAAATTTTGGGTATGGTTCTCATTGTGGAAAAAATTTTGGGGAATTCAAAACCGAAAAGATGCGTTTTGGTGGACT
>CAWUHX010000463.1:0-136715 GCA_963922205.1 Romanomermis culicivorax
GCAATCGTTGGATGTTGTGAGAAAAAGCATTTCGATTTTCGGGTGACAATTTCGGGTGGCAAATAGAAAATTTTCACATTTACAGCTTAGAAATGTTTCCGAGTTGAAACTAAAATGTTTGGCTCTTACACACTTTGTGGCGTATCGAATTGTTTCCAAGTTTTCTTACTCGTAGATTGTATGGTTTACACACGCTGGCCTCAGGGTTGACCTCAGGCTCAGGCTTAGGCTTAGGCTTAGGCTTAGGCTTAGGCTTAGGCTTAGGCATAGGCTTTGGCTTAGGCTTAGGCTTAGGCTTAGGCTTAGGCTTAGGCTTAGGCTTAGGCTTAGGCTTAGGCATAGGCTTTGGCTTAGGCTTAGGCTTAGGCTTAGGCTTAGGCTTAGGCTTAGGCTTAGGCTTAGGCTTAGGCTTAGGCTTAGGCTTAGGCTTAGGCTTAGGCTTAGGCTTAGGCTTAGGCTTAGGCTTAGGCTTAGGCTTAGGCTTAGGCTTAGGCTTAGGCTTAGGCTTAGGCTTAGGCTTAGGCTTAGGCTTAGGCTTAGGCTCAGGCTTAGGCTTAGGCTTAGGCTTAGGCTTAGGCTTAGGCTTAGGCTTAGGCTTAGGCTTAGGCTTAGGCTTAGGCTTAGGCTTAGGCTTAGGCTTAGGCTTAGGCTTAGGCTATACCCATATGTTGGAAAAACATAAAAAATTTGATGAGCTTTAAAGTGTTTAAGTGCCTAGATTTTTAAGTAGTGCTCAAACTGAATTAAATTTGATCAAAAAGCTCCGAGAATCTGATGTGGCTCAAAAAATAAAGTGGCTTAAACGGAGTAGCTCCAAGTTTTAAAAGCTGCTACTCCAGTAGGAAAAGATTAGTGGCTAAAACGAGAAAGTGATTAAAACATAACAGTGGCCGAAGCGCATCGGACCTCATGCCTGGTTGACTTGACCTGTGCAAATATATGTAAATATAGTGGTAAATATAACTTGTAAAGTACAAAAATACGTCTGATTAGCAAAAAACCGAAAATTCTCAAACATCAGTGACTTTTCTTTCTTTCGGAATTTCTTCTATCGCTGGAATATCGCTACTCAATTGATTGATGCGTTTTTTCTTCAAGATCAACATTGTCGTGGCTGCGGTGATGAAAACCACGGAAACAATAGACAAAGTGGTCAACGTGACGATCAAAACGACGCTAATTGATTTATCTACAAGAAAATTGGATGCTGCTTTTCTAGTCAAAATTTGAAAATTCTCGAAATTTCAGTTTTTCAACCAAGATTTTCACCATATTTTGGCAAAAGGAAATGTTGATCACAGGTTCGAAATGAATCGACTGTAGTGGACCATTTTATGGTAATTACTGTAGCCGCATTTGGCGAAAAATATTGTGTATGCGTTTTTTATCCACATGTAATTATTTTTTTACTAGTGTCGACATACCTTCGAGCCACGCCACCTATGTTTTATATTTTAATATTTTGTTTTGCAGAAGTCTCCAGTGAGTTCTGACGGGAGATAAAATTTAGGAAACCCTACGTCGTTAGGTACTGACTCAAATTGAGAAATGGGTCATTTGTTCTTATTCAAAAGATTATTATTAAATTTGTAAGGTTTCTCAACCTCATCTATGAGGCCAGCATCAAAATTAGGTAGGATTTTCGCTTGAAAGCCCGTGCTTTAAGGGGTTTGTATTTTTTCGTGTACCCCCTCTATGGGCCCATATGCTGCGCTTTCGAAATGTCTATACATACTTCGGTGGCTGTAGTGACACAGTAGCTATAGTGAGATGGTGGCTGTAGTGAAACATATTCAAGCGTGAAAGGCTCAAAAATTGCGCGAAAAAATATTTTCCTTTGCTGTCACGTGATCTGATTTAAGCTGGTTGTGGAAAAAAGTGCATAATATGCAATGAAGCTTTGGCTTTTGGGCTTAAAAACAGAAACAACAAAAATACAACCATGAATTTCAATAAAACAACAATACAATCAAAAATTTGCTTGTCAGTTGTTTTTAAAACATATTCGTTAATTTCGCCATGTTTCACAGGATTCTGCAGAAAAGTAAATTCTGCAGATACTTTTGAATCTGTTTTTCTGTTTGATTCTTTTCTTTTCCTTTTTTGTTAACTTTTTGTTTCTCTCTTTATTATTTCTTTTTTTGTATGCATGCTTTCCCACAGTTCTCTTTACTTTATCGTTTATTCTATCTTTTTCATTGTTTTTTCTCTCTTACCATCTGTGTTTATTTCAAAAGATATTTTTTACCAGGGTAAAGTGACATTCAGGTCATTTCAGGTGTAGTATCTGATACATATCTTACAGTCTAATCGAGTAATATGATGTTCAGGTACATTTTATGTACTGCATTTTCCAAGAAAGTTCTACCATAATATTCTATAATATTCTGTACATGTATATTCTACAATGTTTTAGAATATTCTGCAATTTTCCATGATGGTATATTAGCTGTCTTATTTTGCATAGGCATTCATTTATTTATTTTCCTATTAATTACATTACGCTGTATATTGTGTTAAGTAGCCTAATTAAACATAGCTATTCGTTAGCTAAAATTCAAGTTGGATATTTAAAAAATTGAAAAACGAGGTAAAAAAGACATAAAAAATAAGAAATCAAAAACAGAACACAAAATGAAAGAAGACAAAGATAAAACAAAATCGAGTGAAAGATGTTTTTCTGAGGACTGTAATCGGTTTGAGACTGCAATAAACTAGAATCAAAGTATGCCTATGAAAAAAGATGAAAAAAATTTGTGATATCTCGCTGGAAGAAGTGACAGCACTTTAGTTGACTTTTCGAAGATTTTCGGGGTTCATTTTTCAAAACCATGAAAACTATACAGTGCATGATACTGGAAAAACTCTAGGAAGTAGTCTTTTAAACTTGACAAATATTCAAAAATGAAGTGAATGTCACTGTGATACTCAATTAACATTTACCCGAATTATCTGATTTTAAGAAAAATTAATTTTTCAAAATTCTGATTGGTTCGTTTTTTTTTGGTTTTGGTTTTTGTTTTTATTTTTTGTTTTACTTCTCCGTTTTTGCCTTCTTGTTTTTCTTATTGTTTTGTTTACGTTTTTTGTATCTTTTGTTGGTTTTTTATTGTTTTTTTATTTTTCTGTATTTTCGTTTATGTTTTTTGTTTTTGTTTTTTACTGTTTTTTTGTTTCATGTTTTTTGTTTTTGTTTTTTTGTTTCTTTATTTTAGTTTTTAGTTTTTTGGTCATTTTAATTTTTGTTGTTTGTTTTTGTTTTTTTGTTTTTGTTATTTTTATTTTAGTTTATTAATTTTTTTGTTTTTGTTTTTTTGTTTTTATTTTTTCATTCTGGTTTTTTGGTTATTTTGTTTCGGTTTTTTTGTTTCGGTTTTTTTGTTTTGTTCTTTTTTGTTTTTGCTTTTGTTTTTTTTTTGTTTTTTGTTTTTCGTTTTTGCTTTTTTGTTTTTGTCTTTTTTTTATTTTTGTTTTTTTGGTTTTTTTGTTGTTGTTTTTTTCTATTGTCTTTTTTGTGTTTTTTGTGTTTTTTGTTTGCTCTTAACTTTTACGAAACTGATTTTCTCCTGGAGTTCATACTTATCCTTGAACGCGTAGGGTCCAGATGTTGACGAAACCTATGGATTCTAACTTTCCTCGAGAATCAATTTTTTCGAGGAATCAGCAAGTTGAAATCAAGGGAATGACATGCATAAATTTATTACTTGAGAGAAATTTTTCATATTTTAAAGTTTTCCTCTAAATTTTAAATTTAGAGGAAAAAGTGTCAAAAATCAAAAATAAAGAAATGAACGTTCAAAACTGTTAAAAAACTGATATTAATCATTTTAAGTACTTCGAGAATTGAACTAAAAATTTTTTGTGAATTTGATTGCAATAAACAACATTCCTCGATGCTAAAAACTAGAAAAATGTTCAAACTGTTGGAGAAAGGGTTCGAAAAAACAAAAAATGGCCTATTATAGCTTATTTGGAAGCTCAATTTTTCTTCTATAAGCGAGTATATACACAAGTTAGCCTAAGCATATTCCAAAGCCCAAGCCTAAGCCTAAGTCTGAGCATGAGCTTGAGCCCGAGCATAAGCCTAGGCCTAGGCTTAAGCCAAAGCCTGAGCCTAAGCCTAAGCATAAGCCCCAGTCTGAGCATAAGAATAAGCATAATCCTAAGCACAACTAAAGCCTACGCGTTAGCCAAAACCTAAGCCAAGGCCTGAGCCAAGGCCTAAGCCAAGGCGTAAGCCAAGGCCTAAGCCAAAGCTTAAGCCAAGGCCTAAGCCTAGGCCCACGCCTAAACCTGAACCTAAACCTGAGCCGAAGCCCAAGCCTAAGCTCGAGGCTAAGCCTGAAGCCTAAGCTTATGCATAAGCCTAAGCCTAAGCCTAAGCCTAAGCTTAAGCATAAGCATAAGCATAAGCATAAGCATAAGCATAAGCATAAGCATAAGCAAAAGCACAAGCATAAGCATAAGCATAAGCATGAGGATAAGCATAAGCATAAGCAGAAGCATAAGCATAAGCATAAGCATAAGCATAAGCATAAGCATAAGCATAAGCATAAGCATAAGCATAAGCATAAGCATAAGCATAAGCATAAGCATAAGCATAAGCATAAGCATAAGCATAAGCATAAGCATAAGCATAAGCATAAGCATAAGCATAAGCATAAGCATAAGCATAAGCAAAAGGATAAGCATAAGCATAAGCATAAGCATAAGCATAAGCATAAGCATAAGCATAAGCATAAGCATAAGCATAAGCATAAGCATAAGCATAAGCATAAGCATAAGCATAAGCATAAGCGTAAGCATAAGCGTAAACATAAGCATAGGCATAAGCATAAGCATAAGCATAAGCATAAGCATAAGCATAAGCATAAGCATAAGCATAAGCATAAGCATAAGCATAAGCATAAGCATAAGCATAAGCATAAGCATAAGCATAAGCATAAGCATAAGCCTAAGCCTAAGCCTAAGCTTAAGCATAAGCATAAGCATAAGCATAAGCATAAGCATAAGCCTAAGCCTAAGCCTAAGCTTAAGCATAAGCATAAGCATAAGCATAAGCATAAGAAAAAGCATAAGCAAAAGCACAAGCATAAGCATAAGCATAAGCATAAGCATGAGGATGAGCATAAGCATAAGCAGAAGCGTAAGCATAAGCATAAGCATAAGCATAAGCATAAGCATAAGCATAAGCATAGGCATAAGCATAAGCATAAGCATAAGCATAAGCATAAGCATAAGCATAAGCATAAGCATAAGCATAAGCATAAGCATAAGCATAAGCATAAGCATAAGCATAAGCATAAGCATAAGCAAAAGGATAAGCATAAGCATAAGCATAAGCATAAGCATAAGCATAAGCATAAGCATAAGCATAAGCATAAGCATAAGCATAAGCATAAGCATAAGCATAAGCATAAGCATAAGCATAAGCATAAGCATAAGCATAAGCATAAGCATAAGCATAAGCATAAGCGTAAACATAAGCATAGGCATAAGCATAAGCATAAGCATAAGCATAAGCATAAGCATAAGCATAAGCATAAGCATAAGCATAAGCATAAGCATAAGCATAAGCATAAGCATAAGCATAAGCATAAGCATAAGCATAAGCATAAGCATAAGCATAAGCATAAGCATAAGCCTAAGCCTAAGCCCAACCTGAGTTTAAGCCTAAGCCTAAGCCCAACCTGAGTTTAAGCCTAAGCTAAAGCCAGATTTATACTTAGAAATGGGAAAAAGTCGTTCAGAACACAATGCGATGTACAAGGAAAAATTCAGAAAATTAAAAAAAAATTTTAGAAAGTTCAGTGAATGATAATAATTCTACATTATTCTACCTAGACCAGCCACTCACCCGGATAGACATCAATCACTTTTTTATCCATGCAAAGGACCACTAATCCCGATGAGTTAAATCCGTGATTGCAGTCCCTTTTCGCAACCCGATGTGACACTTCAGTCTGGTTCATCAAAGTGTATTCGACCGCAAAGCACGCCAAATTTTCCATACCACTGCCTAGCCAAATGGTCACTTTTTGTCCTGTTTCGTACATGGTTGATCCGATAAATCGTTTAGCGTAGTCGCTGGACAAAATTCGGTCCGACGAATCTTGGTCTTCAAAACGTGCTACTTCCATTTCATCGTTATTTCGACAATCGTTGACCGCTTTGTTGTAGGTATAATTTGCGATTCCAGCTCGACTAAATTGAGTGGACAAGAAAAATTTGTAACAAATTCGAGACTGATCATCGCAAACGGGATATTCATGATTAAAAATCGGCTCGAAAAATAAAATTCCAAACATAAAAAGAAGCCTCATATTTTTTTCTAGCGAAATCGAGAATGAAAAATGGTGTTTTTTAGACTTTTTTAGATTTGATAAGGTTAAAATGACCTTTTCAGAAACCATATGAATAAGGATATTTTTTCTGTTTGTTGAGTGTGTCATAATCATATAATTGTTTCTTGTGAAGGCCTTTCATTATATATCTTTGGAAATAGCTTCAAAAGACCAGTGTTTTCAGGGGGTTTCAGTGAAAAACTGTTATGAAAGATAAACAAAATGTCAAAAAATAAACTTTCACCAGTAATATGACTCGAAGATATCATTTGCACAACAAAGCATTGCAATTACTTCCAACTTTATTAATTTGGCTACGGAATACGAGAAGGAATGCTTGAAAAAATCGTTATCACTTGAAAAAATTTGTTGCCACTTGAAAAAAATCGTCACCTCCGAACATGATGCAGAATATTTTTTTCAAGATGCATCGCAAAAATTTCAAGATTTTTCACAACAACTTCAAGATGCGTCACAAAAAATCAAGATGTAAGAGTTTTCCTTGTTCGACTTTCTCTACAAATGCGTCTCAATATTTTCAGGGATGAGATGAATTAAAGCGCACAAGAGGCTCAATGGCTTCGTGGACTAAATGGACTTAATGAACTGAACGGATGGAACAAATTTCTTGATAGGACTGGACGACACCCCCTATACGGCACCACACAGTCAAGGCAGCAAACTTTTATGTATATGTTTTGCACAGAGGTACCTTTTGTGTACCCCATAGGTGTGCGGCCATGATATGAGGAAAAAATTTTTTTGATCCTAGAGCAAAGTTTACTGTACCAAAGATGTAGGGTACCCTGGAAGGAGCAACATAAGTATAAAACCTGGGCCTTAATTTCAACGGGGTCACTGAAAACTTGGAAAAACATGTAAAAATAGGCAAAAACATCCTCCCCTGGGATCACGAAAACTGTTGGGACTAAAATCTAGATAGTTTGTTGATGTGCATGGGTTCGAGTTTCATCAGTAAATTAATGAGGTAACTTGAATCATGTTACTCTGCATGAGACGATAGTAATCCTAACTTTGACTTAAAATTTTCTTCTGCACCACACTCGTAGTTAGTTTAATTATAAAATGAAGATATACAAAATATTGCTCGTTCGTTATGAGTAATACCCATCTGCCAAAAAATTTTGCAGAATCAACCAGCCAGAAGTGCAGAACTCTCAAACAAAAGAAATTTCGTCCTCCACTCGAGTCATGTCAATCAGTTTTTTTTGAATCATATCTCGTGCGGCTAATAGCTTAAAGCCTTCAACTTTTTACATTAACATCAACATTATACTGGTAAAATAGTGTATATTCTCATTTTGTAGCAACAGCATGATTCGCAAAATCCTAAGGCAAAGGTTTGATGCAATGGCCTCAAAAATGCATTGAGTGGTACCTTATATCTTTGAAAATTTAACTTATGGAATTCGGCCCTATGCACCCCCACAAAAAATCTAGATTTTGGGTCTAATAGTTTTCGATATTCCACAGGGGGCGGCATTGCCTATTTTTACATGTTTTTTCAAATTTGCAGAAACCTTGTTGATTTTAAGGCCCAGGTTTGTATACCTATATTGCTCGTTTCAGGGTACCCTACATCTTTGGTACAGTGCACTTTACTGTAGGATCATAATTAATCTTTCGTAAATGATGGCAACCCCCTTTACGTGCACGTATGGTGCACCCCCTGTACGGACCCGTATAACTATTTGAAGTGTATCAAATAGTGTTAATGCACACTCAGATGCATTCATACCATTCATATTCATTTGCGTCAATGTGTGTAAATTCTATGAAAAGAGTCCTGTACTTACTAGTTTGCCCGACTTAATTAATACCAAAGGCTGTGCTGCAATGACTGGCAAATGACGCCCATGTTGACCTCAGCTAATGGACTACTCTCCCGCCCTAGGGAGTTGAAGCTTCCATCATTGCCAAATAGGGTCGATTTCAGGCTCGGTTTTCAGTCTGCATGTGTTGTAGTGTGTTTCCCGCCGATTTTTATTGTTTTGTCAAAACGCGTCACAGGCCCGCAGGTGGCAAGTGGAGAGAGCAACGCGGACCACCAGTGGCCATCTTACTGTAGCGCACGTCGGTACGCGTGCACTGGTCTCTCTCTACTCACTTATTGATTGACGTATATTTTGTGTGCCTTTATTTTTCCTACTAGTTGTGTGCCCCGCCGGCCACCACTAGTTTGTATTAGCAGCCTCCCACCACGCCTTCCCGTCTTTTCTCGCCCGTGCGTGGGAGTCGATTTATTGTTATTACTTTCTCCTCGCCTCGCCCGTCGCGTTTTTGTCACGTAAGTTTTTCGTATTTTTATCGTTTAATAATAAATAGGTAGGAAAGCTCCTTCGTCTCATGGGACTGAGCAATAAGGGAGACAATTAAAGAAACTAGGCTTTTCTTTAATTGTTGGGTTAATTATTGTCGGGGTTTAAGTACCAGTAATTAGGTTATCGGGTAAATGTGGGCGTGGGACGCACGTACATTAAGGACGCAACCTCGGAATCCCAATCCTGCTCCCGCTGCATCATCTCCGCCCTGACCAAAACCAGATACAACACTGGTGACCGTTTGGATTGTACGTTGCCGCTCCCCACTGTTGCGTTGCATCCGAAAAAATCCAAAGAGTTCAAAATTCGACCCCGCCGTAGCTGCGCCAAAGGGTATAAAAGAGGTTATTATACCTTGCGAAAAAAGATGCCAACGGTAAGCCACACACCGCGGGACTTCACTCGATTTCCGTCGCGCTCCAGTTCTCCGAACGCCGCCACAGCCGCACGCCGCGCCTTAAGTTTTGATCAGATGATGTTGCCGCGACCGTCAAATATTACGCAATCGACAGCGGTACCCACGGTAAGCCTCCCGACCCATAATCCGCCCTTGTCTAATTTCAGCACTCCCGCGCTGGACGGGACGGCACAAACGCAGGCACCGCTCATTCCTGCAACCGCGGCGACGAACAATCCTCAACTCCCGTGGTCTCTGAATCAAAACCTCCCTACCGCCGCCGAAAATCGCCTTAACGCGCCGCCCGCATCGCAAATGCAGCCGTCTAACGCGCCAACTCGAAGTAATAATGACCAAATTGTCGCCAGAACCGACTCCTCCGAATCCTTTGTCAATATTGAACCACCGCAAGCCCCAGCCGCCACCCGTGCTTCAGTAAACGATCACCGCAGCAGTTTAGCCATCGCAAACGCCAACAAAGTCCAAAATTTTCGAATCGAAGCACGCGACGCGCTGGAACAACTCAACACCGCCGCCGCGCGTATAACCAACAATGTCTCTACGGTACAAACCATTGATCAAATTATCGGCGCCGTCTCCGACCAATTCCAAGCCCAGCAATTACGCGTCCAACGCGAAATACAAGAACAAACAAAAGCCACTAACGCGCGTTTCGCCGCACTCGCTGAGCAAATGCAACAATTGATTTCCACAACGGCCGCTGCGACGCACGCGCGTAATCCGCCCACACCAAGACCGCTGCCGGTGTTCTCACGGTTTCACGGCGAAGAGACAAGAGATATTTATATCCCAAATGAAACTCTCCGTGAAACTGAACCGGCTCCAGTCTTTGGCAGGCTACCAAACCAAGTCAAACCCAAAGCACCGTCGACGGACACCTTATATAATAACGAATTCGCCCGCACTACGCGCGCCGACGAGGATTTACACCGTTCCGCGCTTCAAAGACGCCCACCGCCCGCGGCAAACCAGTTTGGCTTCTCAGATTACCCACCCGAGGATTATTATGAACACCCGCATCCTCGGTACGACATGCCCCGCACGTCTCATCGTGAGGAAGATAGCCGCATCAAAACAATCGTTGACAATATGCACCCGCTGATAATCGACGGCGCCGCAACAAATAAACGCCTGCTACGCTTCTTCATCCGACTGGAAAATGAGTTCGGCTACGACGCCTCAAACCACGTAAAGATGAGTGCCCTTCGCCGACTCACCCGCGATACGCCGAGCGATATGATCCAAGATATGACACGGTACAAAGACGCCAAACACTTACTCATGTTTCAATTGGCGCCCGATTGCAACCCAATGACCCTTAAACGCGAACTTGCGTCAATCACACCAGAAGCTGGAGAAGAGCCCGCCGCGTTCCTGAGTAAGGTAATGACTTACGTACAACTATTGTATCAGCATGAAGATCAAACTTTCCGGCACAAACAAGTAATTGACACGTTTTTGACAAAAATGCCTGTTTTCTATCAACTAACAATTGGCGAACAAGCAAAGGGTTTCACAAATGTTCAACAATTGGCCGACGCCGTAGCCAAAGCCCGTAGCGTCCTCAATGCAACTAAAGCCGAAATGGGAACCACCGAAAGACCCATTCTTGTAAATCAAGCCGATCAAGATGCACCACCACCGAAGTCGCTGCAACCATTTGAACGCCGTTTCGAACGCCGCCGCAGCATGGACCGCCCTCAAAATCGCTACCGCGAGCGCTCTCCCTCAATGGACCGTAGGGTGCAAAATTCGGCGCCGCAACCCACTAAATTCGTCTCTTTTCAACCACAAGCAATTGAGCCACCGCCGCCGCAACCACCGCGCACGGAGATGCTATTGGAACATCTAATCCAACGATACGACCGCCACTATGAAGAACGAAAATACCGACAACGCCCTGAAGAAATGGTACCCAACACTCGGCAACAAAGCCCGCGCCATCCATCTCAAAACAGAGAGCCGTACGCAAATCGTTTCGACTGATCTGCCAGCAGAGACTGCGCACGCACAATGCAACCTACAGGTCTTTGGTGCGACGCCCACAAATCCCGCACCCACAATACCGAAGACTGCCTCTGGCTCAAGCGGCAGAACGCTCAGCAGTCAACCCGACTTGAACCAAACCGCCCAAATTATGCCGCCCAACCACGGCAAGTTGATTTTCGAAACAATTCAAACAATGTTCGTGGACAACGCGATTGGCGACCCCGCCGCGGAGGACCGCCCCAACGAGGCGCGAACTACGCCCACGGCGCGCGAAACAATTTTTATGAAGGTAACCCTATACAACGCCCAAATGATTTTGTTCAGAATACCTACGCCGTTTATCTGAACCATCAATTTCCGGCGCCGTGGGAACAACATATCCATTACAACGCGGTACCGGCTCCATACGTCACGACGCCGACGGATTCATCGCGCGCTAGTTCCCAATCTTCGGAATTGCAAATTACCCTACCCGCCCTTCCGGCACCAAATACGGCTTCAATACCCGCGCTCGAAACACACGTTAACAATCAATCAACGTCAACAGCCAATATGGTTGTTCCATCCAAAGAAATCGCTTCGGCCGCGCCGATTGTTAGCCCCGGCATTGTCCGTTGGAACGCAACGGGCCGCGCTTTTCAAGACCCCTGTCACATCCGCTTGTCCGTTTGTCAAATTGATAACCTCACGCCATCTTCCAAATCGTTTGTCCGCAAGTACGCTTCTACGAGAGCCTTTCAAATCCCAATCAAAATTGGAGCCGTCAAAGCACACGCGCTAATCGACACAGGTGCCCAATGTTCCGTCCTCTCATGAGGATTAGTCAAACGCGCTTTCGACAAACAATCGCTTCAACTCCCGATTTGTGGAAAAATCAAAGTAGCCGATGGCGCCGTAGTCAACGCTCACGGCCGGGTAGTCGTTACGATGGAATCCGCGTTCGGAGAGCACATGATCAAGTGTGTAATCCTTGACGACGACGGAAACGATCAATGCATCATTGGAACCAACTTCCTCGCGCATCCCGATATCCACGCCATTTTAAATTTCAAAGACAATTATATCGAAATTCAAGACGTTAAACTGCCGCTCAAGGTAATCGCCTCGGTCCGCCCGCAAACGGAATTGTTTTTAAACGCCGCTAACGACAACGTCTTAGAAGAAATACCAGAGGACGAACGAGTAAATTTTTATGATGATAAATCTGATATTTTTAGCCAACCCGAGGAAATCGAAGCTGAACAACCGATACGGCAGGCTCAACCTAGTCCACACCAACCGCCCCCTCGGCGGCTGGAGGTTTCCGAGCTCGCCGAACCGATCTTTCTCGTCGCCCAAGCTTCTGTTTCGATTTCACCACACTGCCAACAATGGGTCAAAAGTAGCGTTTTTCCCACAACATCGGCGACAGTGCCCGACGTGATCGTACAACCACTCGCCACGGATAACGTTGCCGCAGAACTTCCAGTTGAAACCGCAGTGGTCAACATCACCAATGGGCATTGTCCGCTCCTCTTCATCAGCAATA
The DNA here is from genome assembly GCA_963922205.1 of Romanomermis culicivorax. Taxonomy (NCBI): domain Eukaryota; kingdom Metazoa; phylum Nematoda; class Enoplea; order Mermithida; family Mermithidae; genus Romanomermis; species Romanomermis culicivorax. The sequence continues at coordinate 12,622 of CAWUHX010000463.1, forward strand.
CGTCAAACAGTATCAAACTCCGACCAAATCAGCTCATCGCGATGGCAAAGCACACGCTGGAGTATTCCGAAACCCGCGCCGATTGTCAGATAGCAACCGCCGCCGCCGACCGCGAATTAACCCACCAGGAGCCGGCCGCACTGGACAAATCATTCCCCGGCCACACCGCACAACAAAAGCTGGAATACGCCCTGAACAAGATGACCGAAAAGACCTACGTTTCTACCGCGCAAAAAGCAAAAGCCCTCAAGATGCTCCGACAGCACCGCGATGTTTTCAGCCTCCCCGGCAACAAACCAATTATCACTAGCCAGTTGACCGTCAGTATCGACACCGGCAGCACAAGGCCAGTATCGGGTCATTATTACCGCGCCGCGATGGAGCAGAGACCAATTGTACGCCGTCATATTCAAGAAATGCTTGACAATGATTTTATCGAACCATCCCGCTCAACTTGAACCGCACCGCTATTTTTGGTAAAGAAAAAAGACGGCTCATGGAGACCCGTTGTCGACTACCGCGGAATAAACGACGTTACGCCGCGCGACAAATTTCCGATCCCGCGCATTGACGACTATTTGGACGCGATGGGACAAGCAAAATTTTTCACTACCTTGGATCTCAAAGCAGGATACTGGCAGGTACCCCTCGACGCCGAGTCCCGCGATAAAACAACCTTCATCTGCCAAGAAGGTTTGTTTCGATTCAAAGTTTTGCCCTTCGGCTTGAAGAACGCGCACGCCGAATTTCAACGCTTAATGGAAAGAATCCTTCGCCCGTACATTTGGAAGATCTGCCTCGTTTACATCGACGATATCATCATTTTCTCAAATTCGTTCGAAAGAACATTTGGAACATTTGCAAATTATTTTCGACGCCCTTCGCACAGCCAATCTTACGCTTCGGCCAGACAAATGCGAATTCTTGCCGCTGCAAGTCAAGTTTTTGGGACACCTACTTAGCACCCGCGGAATCGCTGCCGATCCGGAGAAAGTCAAAGCAATCGCCGAATACGAATTTCCGAAGACCAAAGAAGGTATGCAGAGTTTTTTAGGTTTAGTTCAATGGTGCAAGCGATTCATCCCGAATTTGGCGACCTTGTCCAGTCCTTTGTACGGACTTCTACGTAAAGACGCCCAATATTTCGCCACGGATGAACACTACGCCGCATTCAAAGGTATCAAGACAGCCCTTACGTCTTCGCCCTTTCTCCGCTACCCGGTTTACGATGGCAAAGCCCAATTCGTTATCCAAACCGACGCCAGTACGACCACCATCGGAGCAATTTTGTATCAAGAAAACGAAAACGATCAATGGGTCATCGCTTACAATAGTCGCGTACTCACCGATGCCGAAACCCGCTACAGTACAACTGAGCGTGAATGCCTCGCCATTGTCTACGGCTTCCGGATGTACCGCCACTATGTGTATGGCCAGAAAGTTATCGTCCGCACCGACCACAAGCCGCTCGAATGGCTCAAAGACGAAAAACATCGCAACTCAGGACTCCAACGCTTCGCGATCAGCCTCCAAGATTACAATTACAAAGTAGAATACGTTAAAGGTAAAGATAAGGCTTGCGCCGATTTTCTGTCCAGGAAAGATGACCCCGACAAATCCCCAATCCAGAACGCTGAAAACTTGACCGCAACGATTTTCCGTGAGAATTTTCACCCTGCTGGTGCAACTAAGGAAACTGACTTAACGGTACCCGAAATACGCCCAGCAGTGGCTTCATTACCCACGGAAGTGGACGCCGAAATCAACGCCATCACTCCTGCAATGACAAGAAAGACCATCAGTCAACCCACACTCTCTAATTCAATGCCTAAAGATGCCGACCACGAACCGCCCCCGGCCGAGGCCATTACGATCGCCGCTCACGAAGAAGTTTTGAAAGCTCAAGCCGCGGACCCAGCCATAACAAAAATTATCGCCACCCTCAGAACAGATAAAGCCGCCAAACATCCACCGATTTTCTTCCTCGAAGATCAAATTTTGTACCGTCAACTTAAAGAGGTCAAGCAATTAGTCGTACCCGCCTCCATGGTCGACCAAACTCTTCATCAATTCCACGGCGCAAAAATTTTGAACCATCAAGGGACAAATCGTACGCTAGCAGCCATTAAAGCTCACTTTTGGTGGCCCGGCATGGAAGAAAACGTTCGAGATTGGATCAAAACCTGCAAAATTTGCCAACTAACAACGCCGCACACGTCACCACCTCCGCCATTGTTGCCAATTCAACCCAAACACCCATTCGAAATCGTGGCAACCGACATCATCAGCATTTCGCCAGTAGGTGAGAAACGTCCCTATGTTATTGTTTTTCAGGATTACTTCACAAAATTCGTGTCCGCGCATCCGATACCAGATCAAAAAGCTTCAACAATAGTGGAATGTTTTATCAACAATGTCGTTCTCACGCATGGCAGCCCACTCGTACTCCTTTCCGATCAAGGTGGATGCTTTACGTCAAAACTCATGCAAGATATCTGCAAACTTCTCAAAATTAGAAAAGTTAAAACAACGGCGTACCACCCCCAGTGCAACGGAATGGTCGAACGGTTCAATCAAACATTGATCGCACAGCTCAAAAAGTACACCGCCGACGATCCAGACAACTGGGAGCGCTACCTGCCCTAGGCCGTGTTCGCTTACAACGCCACGCCGCATACAGCCACACGCCATTCGCCATTCAGTCTATTACGAGGATATGAACCGCGCATCACCTTCGACTACGACTGCGCCCGCCGCCTCACCTTGCCATTGAATTACGACGCTTATCAACATATTCTAACGCAAGCCCAACTCAAGATGCACGAAAAGATTAAAGCTAACCTCGATGCCGCAGCCGCCGCCAGCAAAGAATATTTTGACCGCAAAGCTCGAAAACGCGACTTCGTCGTCAATGACTTAGTTCTTTTAACCAACACGCGCAAAGCCAACAAAATTCAACCCGACTTCATCGGGCCTTTCCTCATCACGGACGCCTCTCGCGCAGCCGAAAACGTTGTCACCATCGACTCACTCGACGCGCCCGGCCGCCCGCAGACCGTCTCCATAACACGTCTAAAACCGTTTGTCCCACGACCGGCAAAGGATGCATTTGAAAACGAAGAAGGTGGACCCCGCACGCCCCACACTTCTCGCCGGCAATAGTTCGCTTTGAAATTTTTCTTTTTGTGATACGGCGCTCATCACGCCGCGTTGTAAATAATCTTTATGTTTGTTCAATTTAGATCATGGCGACCTCGTTGACGAGCAAGGATGCACGGCAGTTTCCAAACATTTCCATTCAACCCATCATTTCCCAGCACTCGGCCGACTTTACAATATCACTTTACAGCCTGCCCCGGTTCCCACACTTTTGCAATAAGAGGGGGTTTCTTCTTTAATGTTAGGTTCTGTTCAGCGCGAGGCCATTCGGTTTACTTCCGCCCGACCCTGGCCGCTATCACTCTCATAAGACTAATTGGGAAAGGTTGATTTTATTCTCCATTAACATAGTGGTGTTTGTGTTGCTTTTCGTAATGGTAGTGTTTGCATTTTCTTACTTTACACTTTCTTCACCTTTCAGCGGCTTATTCTTTTACTATTTCATTTCCATCTTTCGCTTCCATCAGCAATAGTCGCATTTTCCAGCCGCTCCCAAAAATTTTATTTTTTCAAAATGACGACGCCGTCGACTGGATCAACCTCCACGGCCGACGAGCCTCCGCCGTATCGTGAATCGATAAACGTCAACGAACGATACGTACGTTGGGCCGAGCAGCAGCCCCATCAAAACGATCTAAGTTTCGCCTGCGATGGTATTTTCTCATTTTATGCTTTTGCTGCTTATACTTGCATGCTTTTGCTTGGGACCCCATGGGTAACTCCCCCACTCTGTAGTTCTACGCCACAGACCCATGGTCAGCCGCCGCGATCCCCGCCATCGTCAAGTTGTGGCCCCCTCAGTCCACAACCGGCCGCTGCTTTGATTCCCGCATACGACAACTCTCGTTATCTCGCTATCGTAGCCTGATCCAGTTGTCCAAATGCACCCATCAAGGTGACATCGCCGCCCAAGCCAACGCCGCCTCAAAGCATGTGTCCTTCTAAAGAATCAAAAGCAACACCGCGCCTCCCTCCTGCTTCACGTTTACATCATCCTTCAAACCCCATGTCGCTCATTCGACGTGGTGTCCCATGTGTCAATGATGAGTATCACATTCGCTCTTGTTTAGAAAACAACGTCAAACGCCTGACTCGCGTCGCCGATTTGGAGTCGTGGTACATTTCCATGTACGCGCGACCCCCGAATGTCTTGCCGCCGCCGATTTTCCTTTCACCCGGAAGTTTGGGGCAGGCCTTGGCCGCCCAACCCACACCAAACTTCCGTGGCTACACGCTGGTCGGCTTTGACACCGAATCAATCTCGGCCGCCGATTTCAAACAATTTCAATGCACAGTTCAAATGCCAGCCGACCCCACGGCGTCTAGTTACCCCCGCTACGTTCAACTCGCGTTTCCGAATGGCACGATGTTCGTCTTCGAAACGTTCACGCCACCCCGGAAGACTGGACCGCGCTTTTCTCCCTAGTCGACGGCGACCACACCATCCTAGTCTCTTTCGATGGAGCCGACGACTGGGCGGGAATATATGCGCTTCTGGGCACTCAATTTCAAACCGATAGGCAAAAGAAAAACAAAGACCCCGTCGTTAAAGCCATTCATTTCGACGCGTACCGCGTTATTCGAAATATCGACACATCCCCGTCACTGTACGAGTTGGCGCGACGCATTGGCTTCCTTCCAGAAAAACGCACGCTTAAAGCAACAGTCTCCGCCATGTGGGCGCTGGACGTTTCAAAGCTCACACTACGCTTCCCCGGAGCCCTACGCTTTTTCAACAACCCGACAACATCGTTCTTGCAATCTGACGTTCTGGCCTACGCGGCCCTCGACGCCTATTATCCGTTGCTATTGTTTTTGGCCTTTGGTCGTTACAGTTTCATCCCCGAGGTCTACAACGCCCCCGCGTTATTTCCCCACGACTCGTTGGACGCTGCCGAAATCGACCACCTCGCCGAATACGTCATCGCCACTTTTCACAACGTCGCGCTGTCAGATGTCCTGCCCCCCGACTACGCCAACCGAATATACCCGACGACATCGCAAGTGGCCTTACCCGGGATAATGCGAGACGAAGTTCTTTCGGCTTATAAATTTTTTATGTATGATTGCACATCGTCCGACCACGGTCAGTCTTTCTGTTTAGGTACGGTTCCCAACGGCTTCCGGGACGTCAAACCCTTGACGCGAACAACTCACCCGAAGCTTCTCCCCGTTCCAAAAGTGCCGAAGAAAAAGAAAAAGAAACAAAAGGACGAATGGAACAAGTCACCAGACGTTTCCGATGACGAAGATCCGGCTCTTAAACCACAATCGGTGTTCGAGGATCCCAAACGCCTTCAAGCAGCCGTCACGTCGGCCATGAAGAGCAACCTCACCGATCGGCTTCTCGACTTGCTCAACTTTCCGCTTTCGCCGATATATAAGTTGGCCGTTCGCGATCGTATGCCATACAACGACCCCAACTTACCGCCGCTCCCTCAGGAAGTTGACGATCTTTGGACAGAACGCGTAGCCGCCGACCAACCCCTACGCGAGTGCACTTATAACGGTACTCACTATCGTTATCACCCTTCCACCATCCTTAACTTTTTACAGGTTGACGGAGAGTGGTTCCGAAAGCTAACGTCTTTCATGCCCTTAGCCCCGCTCCTTGCGTCACCGTGTTCCGCCGCAGAGTATGCCGCCATCAACGATATCCTACTTCGCCACGCTCAATCTATGATGCCAGAAATAGGCGCCGCGTTTTACGAGTGCATGTGGTACCGCAGCGACGGCAACCCCAATTCGCTTCTTACGAATTGGATGAACCGTATCCCGGAAGGCGAACCCAGTTTCTCTAGCGACCCAGGCACGTATATTTGCAATCGCTTTGCGTTACGCCCGATTGTGTTCAACGAAGACTTCCATATGGAAACGTCGGTCGAAGAAATTGACATCGATGAAAACGACTATACAGCCAATCCGCACAGCCGTTTCCATTTCTATTCAACGTTTATTGCGCTCATCGACTTCCAAAACCGTTTTTCGTTCCCCGCGCCGGTGTATGCGTACCCCATGCCGACTACGGCTTCGGTGCAAACGCTCACTGCCGAGGAACTTCTCGACCGCCCTATCGATGTCGAAGTTGAACCCGCCGATGACGAACTACTCGAAACGCCAATCTTCGACCTCAACATAGCGAAGCTGCCGCCGTCAACAGACGTGTCGGCCCTTCCTATGGCAGCCGCGCCCTCGGATATAACCGCAACCGCCACGCAAATCAACGATTTCTTGAAATTGACGCTCGAAGAAATTTCCAATATTGCCCCAGCTCCGATGGACGAGTCTACTCCCGTCCAACCCGCCGCGATCGAGTCCGAGACGATGACGTCAGAACAAATGTTGACCGATATACCTGAAGAAAGCACGGTGGATCAGTCCACGTCTATGGACGTCGTCTCTACAGAACCGGCAACTACGATAATGACCACGGCACCCGCCGTGGATCCACGAATATACTTGGCAATGCCGGCAGCCTTGCCGGGACCTCCGATCATTGCTACTGTCGCTGCAGCCAGGTATAGTGCTCCCGTACGTTTTTCACAACAGATTATTTCAGCCACTCAATGGGAAGCCTTGGCCGCAGCCCTCGCCGCGTATCATTTTCCACCACCGCCGCCCGGTATGCTGTTTCCCGAACATCAGTGGAAAGATTTCCCAGCAGCGCTAAAGGACGAGATACAACGCATTTTGTTGCCTCCACCGACGTTGATCGCCCCGGCCCCGCAAGTAGCTCAAATGGCTCCCGCGATGGCCCAACCCGTCGTGCAACCACCGGCTCCGTTACCGCCGCCGGTCACATCGCAACCGCAACCGATTCCGCAACCGCCGCAACCAGCGATTCTAGTGTCGCCGACGGCGCCTGTGGATGTTCAAACCCCACAGGCACCCAGCACGTCCGTGCCGGCTCTAGATCGCTACGGTAATCCTATCTGAAGACCCGGCCGGTATGAACACTCAATAAAACGAAAACAACAGCTCCAGGAAGAATCGGCGTACCGCAAATCCCACAAAACAAGAACAACGGACGAACCGAGCATGCGGCGTACGCCGCCACCCAGCACATGGCGTGCTGAGCACGGCCGCACGCCCAGCGAACGCACTACTCGACGCCGCGAACAACGCCATAAACAGAGAGCCCGCGAAGAAGCCGAACGCTCTTCGCACGCCACGTCAACGCCGAAACCTAAACGTGACTCCTCCAAAACGGCAGCGCCGGCAACGAAACCGCCGCCTGCTCACAAACCGGATAGCCACCGTTCACGCCACGAGTCTCACTCTCGTGATGATCGCCACCGTAAAGAAACAAAACAAACTCCACCAACCGGCAGGGATAGCCGCCAACACGAACGCTGCGATGACGCACCGCCGCACCGTACGCAGAGTGAACAAACACGTAAGGTACATACGACCGGTTTTTACGAAGAAGCACATCGCCATCAGTTCCGCCGGTCACCGCCCAAGTTGACGGACTTTATTAGTCCGCTGCATAGGGACGCCGAAATCCAACGCCGCCTCGAAGCTTTGAAAAACCCGCCGAAAGATGAATTCAAAGCCCTGCTTCCACCACCTCCTATGGACGTGGAACCCGCAACACCCTCCATTCCGCCTACGGTAACGTCGCAGCCATCTACAGCTCCGACACCCGCCACAACCACCACAGTAACCCACACCACATCCCTGCCACCTACGGCCCCGACGTCGGCTTCGGTTACTGCGTTCAAACAGCCGCCGGTGATCATCGCCACTAGACCGGTCCTTGGAGCTCCGTTGCCACCAAGTTCCACACCAGTCATTAAACCGCGATTGCCTAGCGAGGCCACACACTTGCCAAATTACACGCGATTCCGAACCACCGATACGCCGCATTGCGTTACGTTAGTCACACTGGGCTACCCGCCGCATATTGACCCGGCTGTCGAATTTTTCTCACCGCGCACGCTGCACGAAATGGTGCTGATCAATTTTTTCGGGCGCCTTCGCATTGGTATCATCATGCCCGTGCACATCCGCGCCACGAATGCTTCGCTGGCGCTGTACCAATATTTCCACGACCATTATCGCCCGGCATACGTAGAACAACAACCCCCGATCTCGCACGCCGTCGCCACGTTGATATTGAAATGGGTCGCCGGTTTTTGGGCCGAGGAGCTCGGCGTCGTTGACGCTGTTCACACCGCCCACTTGACACTTTTCCTATACGAAGCCCGCGGCTTGGATAACCCTTCGTGCCTACTTCAAGCCTACAACACCGCTGTCGGACTCATCGACAGCTGGATGGCTTACCCGCGCTACTCTTCATTTCCACAGCCACCTGAAATCGCCGACATCCAACGAGTTTATTTGCAATATCACAGCGAGACGGACCTCCCCGCGCCCCTGCTGCGTCGGCACAACTTTTCTGCCCGGTGGAATCTTTTGCCACCGCGACCGTTGCCGCCAACAGGGATGCCGTCCGACCGACCGTCGCTAATTGCCACTCAATTACCAGCACCAGGCGTGAACCCACTCTCGCCGCTTCAACTTCAAACGTCAACCTCATCGTCGCGCCGCCGGGATACCTCTGATTACGGTCGATCCCGCTATTCCCGTAACATTCGTTTTGATGGCCACGACGACCCGTACAATCCCCATGGCTACCACAACGACTGTTACCGACGAAACGAACGCGACCGCCGCGACTCCCCACGAAACCACCGCTCCGCATCCGATACTCGTTATCGCCGCCGCCATTGAACAAGAGCTTTTTGTACAGTAACATTGTTTTTTCTTCGTTTTTGTGTTTCTTAACCTCATTTTGACGCCGTTGTTTTATTTCTAATCTCGTTTATGCTTTATACTTTTGTACTAGTTTCCAGCGCACGTGCAGCCGATGCTGCAAGCACACAGTAAGTTGACCACCGGTGGCCCGCTACACGCCCCCACTTGCCCTGTTTTGTCCGTACACTTTGCCGCTGGACGCACTATTGTCGCCGCCCCAAAAATCGGCTCAAACTACCCCAACAACTCCGCCGGCCCCGCTGTGTGACGCCGAAGAATTCTTCGGCAACCCCGGCGACGGCCTGTAGTGGCGGAGCCCTTCCCCTTGCATGTTTTTCGGTATTTCTTGACGGTCGCTTTGGGCGATCTACTGCAAGGGGGGAGGGGTGTTGTAGAGTGTTTCCCGCCGATTTTTATTGTTTTGTCAAAACGCGTCACAGGCCCGCAGGTGGCAAGTGGAGAGAGCAACGCGGACCACCAGTGGCCATCTTACTGTAGCGCACGTCGGTACGCATGCGCTGGTCTCTCTCTACTCACTTATTGATTGACGCATATTTTGTGTGCCTTTATTTTTCCTACTAGTTGTGTGCCCCGCCGGCCACCACTAGTTCGTATTAGCAGCCTCCCACCACGCCTTCCCGTCTTTTCTCGCCCGTGCGTGGGAGTCGATTTATTGTTATTACTTTCTCCTTGCCTCGCCCGTCGCGTTTTTGTCACGTAAGTTTTTCGTATTTTTATCGTTTAATAATAAATAGGTAGGAAAGCTCCTTCGTCTCTTGGGACTGAGCAATAAGGGAGACAATTAAAGAAACTAGGCTTTTCTTTAATTGTTGGGTTAATTATTGTCGGGGTTTAAGTACCAGTAATTAGGTTATCGGGTAAACGTGGGCGTGGGACGCACGTACATTAAGGACGCAACCTCGGAATCCCAATCCTGCTCCCGCTGCATCATCTCCGCCCCGACCAAAACCAGATACAACACATGTTCCGTCCAAAATGTTGGCCAATCAGTTTGGTGGAGCATGCAAATTGACTCCTCCCACTTTCATTTTTCTAAAATAAACTGAATTATGGAATTGGGGATGAAATATAAATTTTTTGAGGTAGAAACCTAGGCCTTATGATAAGACTTGCTTTGAATAAGAGTATTTTTCCACATTTTTTCTCTGCCTCAAGTATAAGTCACATCATGCAGGATTAAGCTATAAGTCACTCTCTAGTATAATCTTGTGCATTGGGCTTTGCAATCAACAGATCCGAAGACTCAAAAACAATGGCATTTAAACCAGGTCAACCATATAAAAATGTTGTATTGGTGCGTCTGGCTATACATCATGTGGCATGCCCTGCATTCACCACCATCACTACAACGATAATTTCTGAACCATTCACGTGGCTCGGTTAATGCAGTTGGTAGCACATCTACCTTGTATGTAGAAGGTCGAGGGTTCGAACCCCTCACCAAGAGTTATTTTTCTGATGCGCAGGCCCTTGGGATTTGGGCATACGACATTGGTGACCATACCAGGGGCCCTTATTTCTCGAGGAGGGAGGGGTGTTGTAGTGATGCGACTGGCTATTCATAATGCAGCATGCCCCGCAACCGCCACCACCATTACAACCACTATTTCCGAACCATCCATGTGGCTTGGTTAGTGCAATTGGGTAGCGCATCTGCCTTGTATGCAGAAGGTCAATGGTTCGAGCCACTCACCAAGCGTTATTTTTCTGGCGTGCCGGCCACGTGGATTCGGGCATTCGACATTTTGTGTACTCCCTGTACGGGCCCCTATAACTAATAGGAACAGTCAACAGTGAAAACATTAATTTCCACTACCTTTTGGCGAGCATATTCCGCATCTCTATTCAAGTGGAAAAATCCCACTTGAAATCTGCTCGCAGGAACTGATGCTCAGGCCTAAGGCGATTATCGTCCCTTGATGTCAAACTTTGGGAGTTTTAAGAATGGGTAGATTCTTCAAAAGAACTTTCTGCACGAAATCTTTGAATCATGTAATGAAAGATTGCTGATGAAATTTGTAGCCACCTTGAAATCTTTTTCTTTGACTTCGGCATCCTCAAACATGAACAAAATTAGAGCTCTAACTGTCGATTTAAGTTTACCAACAAACACACAGAAACAACAATGTAGAGAGTAATAAAAATACACGAAATATGTTTTTGATGTCAATTATTCATTCACACAAAAAGCATAGAAACTGAAGATAGGCACATAGAGATGTATGAGGTCCCAAATTGTGAAAATATCAAATCCGGTCTGGGTCCAGGCCCAAAATTTCAACAATACTGTGTCAGGCCCTAAGTCCAAATTTTTAAGAATATTGGGTCCAGGTCCGGGTCTGGGTCCATCAAAATAGTGGGATAACTTCGGTCGTCATTTCAGGTCCAGGTCCATTATACTTTTCAATGCGCCAATCTGTGTGATATAGGTGTATATCCTCATATAATAAAATCTAGAGATGTATGAAAATATCTGGTCCAGATTCAGGTCCAGGTTCATGTTTAGGTCTTGGTCTGGGTCGGGGTCCAGGTGCGCGTCCTGGTCTGGGTCAGGGTCTCAGTCTAGGTCTGAGATCAAGATTTTAAGAATATAATGTTCGGGTCCGAGTCCAGGTCCAACAAAATTGTTGGGTAATTTTGAGTCTCATTTCTGGTCTCTATCCCCCATACATCTCTAATAAGCATAGGTTTCAAAGCTGCCATTTATAATGTGTGAGGCAATCAGGGGGTGTAGAAAGTATGGACAAGGGTGAAATTCTATCGGAATTCATACAATGTATGCGGTGTTACAGGGGTGTAGAGAGCATACTCTTCAATGTGCAAAGTTCCACATCACTGTAGTAAGTATGCTCAACGCCTTAACGTGCAGAATTCCACATCACCATACAAAGTACGGTGTATAACAAAGACAAAGTACGGTTTTTTTAAAAAGTTTATAAAAAGATCCGAAGTAGGCACGAGGCCAAAAAAATTTACGTATGTAAAAATTTTACTTTTTGTGTTAAAAAATTCCGAAATTTATAAAATTTCTCAAATTTTTGTACTTGAAACTAAACTTATATAAACATACATATACCTAAAACCTAATGGTATTACCATTTTACTCATAAAAATCCTTCAAGTTAAAAAGTTTTTTACAACAATTTTACAGATGTTTGTATGTAAAACAGTTAAACCATGAAAACGTACCCTGAAAACTTTCGAAAATTTTTCAATAATGTTACAAATTTTCAAAATTCTAATAATTTCAGTGTAAGGAAGACCTTAAAACAAAAATGGTCAGTGTAACATTACCTTGATTGTTGTGGGCTATAAAATGAACTATATTGGGTATGATTACGGAATTGACATTCAGAACCCCAGGAAAGTTAGTACAATCCAGCACTATAAATTTTTGGGCCCATAGCATTGCAGCCATAAGTTTCAGCCACTGTCTCGATTCAGCCACCAAATTCTTTAAAATAAAAACAGTGGCTGAAACACAATGATGGGTAACCTTAGGTGGCATGTTGGCTGTACTAGGACTATAGACGTGCTATTAACAATTTTTCACTTTTTCAGTCCTTCACTCAACTATTTGTATTTATTTTTTTGAAATATGCAGTTTTTGCACTTTTTTCCCCTATGGACTAGATTTCAGGATTTTGTCACGTCATCATCGACATTTTTGCCTGGAAAAAAATTTCAACTTTTGTGCACCTGCGTATCTATAGGCTCACACATTTTGTTGGACTTCTGCAAACGCGGCTGAATCGATAAGATACAACAGGGCAGCACGCCATGCCCCTATAGATAAATATTCTTTCTATATTGCTGAAAATTATTTATATTTTTAAACCATACTTTGTACATGGAAGAGGAAATTACGGAATCGATCGAAACATCACCATTCGAATCATCCTTGTCAACATCCGATCAACTTTTCCATCAAATTTTGAAAAATGTGGGCGAATTTGGACCATACCAAAAAGTCGTGGTTCTATTCTTGGCTCTACCAGCAACATTGTTGAGCGTATATTCAACTTTGAATGTGGTTTTCTTATTATATACGCCAGCACATAAGTGTGCTTTATCGTCCCACTTTTTCGACTACAATTATAGCCGAAATTTCGATCAAAGTTGCCAAATTATTAAATGGTCGGACAATACGACTCATTTATGCCAAAAATGGATTTTTGATCGTGAATATTTCGATGAAACTTTGGTCACTAAATGGTCTTTGGTTTGCGAGCGTAGAGTTACCAAACGCCTCATTTTGGGTACATTGACCATCGCACCCGTTTTTTCAATTTTGATAACAATCATTTCCGATCGATATGGTCGAAAAACGGCTTTTATGATCATTTGGGCGTTATTTTTAGGCCCTGGACTTTGCAGCCTTCTAGCTTTGAATCCCGTATATTTTACAATATTTAAATTTTGTTCCTCGGCCATTTGCCCATTCACGATATGTTATTGTTGGGCGTTGGAATTTGTAGGGACCAAAAAACGGACTTATGTGACGTCATTGTTCATTTGCATGTACAGTTTGGCTACAATGTCGTTGGCTCTGGTGGCATACTTTTGTAGGACATGGTTGCAGATGGGCGTTTGGACAACAGCACCCTTCACTGTATTGGGGTTGTATTGGTTCCTGATTCCGGAATCACCTATGTGGCTTTATACAAATGGGCGTCAAGATGAGGCAGCCCAAATATTGGCTAAGATGGCATCGTGGAATAACAGGAGCCAAAAGTTTGGTTTGGAATTCTTGAAACGAAAATTGGGTGCAGTGACACAAAGTCCAAGGAATGCTGACCATTCACAATTTTCGGCATTCCTGGCTAGTCAAAATTTACGAAACAAATTGATGGCTCTGGTTTTCATTACGGCAGTTGGTGATCAACTTTATTACAGTATACCTTACAGTATGGAATATTTGAAAACTAATTTCTATATATCTTTCGCATTCCAGTCGTTGGCTGAAATCCCAGCTTCGTTAACATATCGAATATGCGCTCGATGTTTTGGCCGCATTCTGCTTTTAACTTTGGCATTGCTCATCGGGTGTCTCGTCAACCTGCTAACTTTGATTTTGGCTCAAAATCCAATCCCATTATTAATAGCTGCTGCTGTTGGTCGATTTTTTATGACCAATGCTACGATGACCATTGCGTTATTATTTAACGAAATGTTCCCGACGAATGTGCGGAATATAGCTGGTGGATTCTACATAGCCGCGACAGCATTGGCCGCCTGTAGCTCGCAATACGTTTTTCTATTGAATGAATGGTGGTCCGGGGCACCGGCTGCAATATTTAGTCTCCTGGCATTGTGCGGAAGTGGAATGACGCTTCTGCTATGTGAAACGAGCGGCAAGCCATTGCCGCATACGATCCATGAAGCAGAAGAACAAGGAGCTGTGAAATTGGGCAATGTTTTAAGGCATTTGAAATTTTCTTACCATGAATTAAAAGTTGAAATCTAAAGTTTTAGAACACAGCATGAAAAAGTTTATCTTTTCTTGAGGGATGGCAGAAGCACTTATCATGCAAATCTATCATGAACTAGTTACAGCAAAGAATAAAGGCGGATTGTCACTTCGTGGCCTGCTGGAAGACCGTAGGGTGGTGAGAAAATTGAAATAATGCATGCACTGACGTGAAATGAATGGTTTTTAATGAATGAAAAAGTCTTTGACCTAATCCAGAGGGATGTTGGACAAAAATCATAATGATGGACAAAAAAATGAAATCATGAAAACATAATAAACTGAAACACAAAAACAAAAAAATTAAAAGAAAAACATAAAAATAAAACATGAAGCAGAAATATGAAAAAATGAAACAAAAATTTGTAAAAAATCTTAGACGAATGTATAAGACAAAAACATAAAATGAAAACATAAAACAAAGCATAAAACAAAAACATGAAACAAAAACATAAAACAAAAGCATAAAACAAAAACATAAAACAAAAACATAAAACAAAAACATGGAGCAAAAACATGAAAACATGATATATTAAACTATAAAAACATAAGAAATCAAATCATAAAAACATAATAAACAAAAATATGCTGAACAACAGCATAATGAACAAAAACATAGTAAACACAGACATAATAAAAAAATAATAAGCCAAACCATAATTAACAAAAACATGAAAAACTAAAACAAAACAAAAAAATAAAAACATAATAAACAAAAACATGAAAAACTAAAACATGAAAAACTAAAACAAAACATCAAACAAGAAACAGAAACATAAAAACATAGAACTGGAAACAAAAACGTAAAAACACGGAACAGGAAACAAAAACGTAAAAACGTAAAACAGGAAAGATAGAACCACAAGCATAAAAACATTAACATAAAAACATTATAAAAAACATTACAACATAATAAACAAAAGTTTAAAATCAAAAACATAAAAAGCAAATCAAAATTTCAAAAACATAATCACAAATAAAAAAATAAAACAATACCATAGGAATGCATAAACTAAAACATGAAAATTAATTGAAAAAATTAATAAAAATTGGAAAAAAACAAAAAATTGCGAAAAATTAATAAATCAGGAATGAAAAACATAAATCAGAAATTAACATAAACCATAAAAAGAAAACATAAATCTGAAAAAATCATAGAAAAACATAAATCCGAAAAAAACATACAAAAACATGAAGAAACAAATAGCATTAAAAAACCAAAAGATAGAAAATTATACAAAAACATAAAAAACCAAAAAGCAGAAAATGATACAAAAACGTACAAAAAAGATAAAAACATAGAAACATAAAAATAGAGCACAAAACCATACTAAACAAGAACATGAAAAATTAACATATCAAAACATAAAAATAATGCGAAAGAACATACTGAACAAAAACATGAAAACATAATAAAAACATGAAAGCATCAAACTGGTAAAAAAACGTGAAAATAAAAACACGAAAACAGAAAAAAACATAATAAACATAAGCGAAACATAAAAACATAAAACAAAATAAATAAAACAAAAAAGTAAAAAAAACCTGAAAACATAATAAACGAAAACACAAAAAACATGAAAGTCAAAATATTAACAAACATAAAACAAAAAAAAACATAGTACATCAATTTGTAAAAACATGATAAACTGAAAGATAAAGACATAATAAACGAAAACATAATAAACGAAAACATAAAAACCAAAATCATGGAAACAGAAACATAAAGAACAAATGCATAAAAATATGACAAGACAAAAACATAAGAACATAGTACATCAATTTGTAAAAACATGATAAACTGAAAGATAAAGACATAATAAACGAAAACATAATAAACGAAAACATAAAAACCAAAATCATGGAAACAGAAACATAAAGAACAAATGCATAAAAATATGACAAGACAAAAACATAAAAACATAGTACATCAATTTGTAAAAACATGATAAACTGAAAGATAAAGACATAATAAACGAAAACATAATAAACGAAAACATAAAAACCAAAATCATGGAAACAGAAACATAAAGAACAAATGCATAAAAATATGACAAGACTAAAACATAAAAAAGAAAAACACAAGAAAACAAAAAAATTAAAGTCGAAGCATGAAAACATAATCAAAAGCATAGAAACATAATCAAAAGCATAGAAACATAATTGAAACATAAAAAACATAATGAACAAAAACATAAAATCAAAAACATAAAAAACGAAACAAAAACATTGGAACGTAGGAAAGCATAAAAACAAAAACAACAAAATTAGTAAAAATAAAAGCAAAAACATGAAAAACTCTGAACAAAAATATCGAAAAT
Source organism: Romanomermis culicivorax (assembly GCA_963922205.1). Taxonomy (NCBI): domain Eukaryota; kingdom Metazoa; phylum Nematoda; class Enoplea; order Mermithida; family Mermithidae; genus Romanomermis; species Romanomermis culicivorax. The sequence goes on from CAWUHX010000463.1 coordinate 29,353, forward strand.
CATAAATTGAAACATAATGAACGCGAACAAAGTAAAAAAAACATAAACACATGATAAGCAAAATCATTGAGAAAAGAATATAAAAACAAAATGATAAAAAACAGAAACCATAAAAAATTAATAAAAAAATAAAACAGGAAAGACGATCATATGAACAAAAACATAAAAACATAGTAAATAAAAAATTAAGACATAATAAACAAAAACATAATAAACAAAAACGTAATAAACAAAAACATAATGACGAAAACACAGCAACCCAAACATAAAAGACTAAACATAATAGCGAGAACAAAACAGCATAAATATAAAAGACAAGAGCATGAATATAAAAAAGCAAAAGAAAGGAATAAAATAATTGATAAATGTAATACAACAAAAGAAAGAAATAAAACGGAAACATAAAAACGTAAACCTAAACATACGAAAAAATTTAGAAAACAGAACGAAAACATAAAAACGCAATAAAAACATAGAATCATAAAAGCAAAAACATGAAAACAAAAACATGATGGCAAAAAAATAAAAACAAAAACTTGGGAAAACGTAAAAACAAAATAATAAAACCAAAACATACAAAACAAAACACAGAAAACAAAACATAGAAAACAAAACAAAGAAAACGAAACATAGAAACCAAAACGTAGAAACCAAAACACAGAAAACAAAACATAGAAAACAAAACATACAAAACAAAATGTGGAAAACAAAATATAGAAAACAAAAATGTAAAAAAACAAAAACTAGAGGAGAAAACAAAAACAGAAAAACATGAAAAATTATGAATAAATAAAAACATGAAAATTAAAAATAAAAACATGAAAAGTAAAAATAAAACATACAGATAAAACATAAAAACACACAAATAAAACATCAAATCATAGAAATGAAACATAAAAGCATACGAATAAAGAATAAAAACATACTAACAAAACATAAAAACATAAAACAATTGAACTAAAAAATTAAAACATGAAAATAAAACATGAAAACATTGAACAGACTACAGAAAAACATGAAAACATTTCGCATACTGAAGAAAACATGAGAACATAAGCAATCAAGAATATGAAAAAAATCACAAAAAACAAGATCATAAAAAGACAACATAGAAAAACAAGAATATAATAAACAAGAACATGAAAAACAAAACACAAAAACATAAAAATATAATAAAAACGGAAGAACTTAAACTAGGAAACAAAAACAAATAAACAAAAACTTGAAAGCATAATAATCAAAAACATGCAAAAAATAGAGCATGAAAACGTAACAAATCGAATCATGACAACACAATTAATAAAAACGAAAAAACATGAAAACAAAAACATAAAACAAAAACATGAAAAACAAAACATAAAAACAAAAATATGAAAAACAAAACATAAATATACAAAAATAGGAAACAAAATGAAGCAAGAAAAACATAATAAAGATATAAAAACATAAAACAGGAGATAAAATCTTGAAAGCAGAAACATAAAAACCTGAACAAAAACATACGTAAGAACAAAAACGTGAAAACCCAAACATTAATGCAAAAGCATAAAAAGCAAAACATAAAAATACAAAACATAAAAAACAAAACTATAAAATAAAATTGAATAGCAGGTTATTTAGAGTTTCGTTGATCTTCATCAGCACGTGGTATCAAATCAAAGCTTTTTGCCACCATTCATGACGTGAAAAAGCATTTTTCACTTTCTAAAGGTTGTTCGAAAATTTTACCATTTTCGTCATCAAACAAGCATTTGAATCAGATAAAACGCAAAATCGTAAAATGGCGTTTCTAAAACGCGCAAAACGCATGATTCAACGAACAAAACGGATAAAATGCATTATTCGTTAAAAGGAAATGTTTCATTCGCATTCATTCTCGTCGGTAAATTTTTACAAAGAATGTCTGCTAGAACTGGAATATATTTTCTGTTGAGTTTAATATCGATTACGACGGCTAGATCCAGTAGTATAGCAACAGATTCTATAGAAACTACTGATTCGGTATCTGACGCCAGCTTAACTTCTACGGCTGATCCGAATTTCGGAACTACAACAGAGCAAGTTGGACCTACAACAGAGCCGGTTTTCGATACGACGTCTAGTCACTCAAGTAAAAATTCTATTATTCTCTGACGCATGTGGATGCCAGTCACTCAGGTGCATCGATATATGTGAAGTGCATCAAATATCATCAATGTGCATCCAAAAGCGTTCATACGCGTTCATGTGCGTCAAAGTGCATAAAGTTTGTCAAGTAGCATCAATGCGCATTCAGTAGCGTTCATATGCGTTCATGTTCATCAATTTGCTTAAAATTTCTCGAGTAGTGTCAATGCACATTCCGACCCGTTCATATACGTTAATGTACGCCAATGTAGAGTCAGTGCGCATTCAGTTGTGTTCATACGCGTTTATGTGCGTCAATGTGCATAAAGTTTATCGAGTAGCATCAATGCGCATTCAGAAGCGTTCATATGCGTTCATGTTCATCAATTTGCTTAAAATTCCTCGAGTAGTGTCAATGCAAATTCCGATGCGTTCAGATGCGTTAGTGTGCGTCAATCTGTGTGGAGTTTGCCAAACAGCGTCAGTCAATAGGTATTCAGATGCCTCCATATGCGTTCATGTGCGTCAATGTGTGTGAAGTTTGCCAAACAGGGTCAGTCAATAGGTATTCGGATGCCTTCATATGCGTCCATGAGCGTCAATGTGCATAAAAATGGTCAAATAGCGTCAATGCATCAATGCGCACCCAGAAGCGTTGATACGCGTTCATGTGCGATAATGTGCATAAAGTTTGTTAAGTAGCATCAATGCGCATTCAGAAGCGTTCATATGCATTTATATTCATCAATTTGCTTAAAATTTCTCAAGTAGTGTCAATGCACATTCCGATGCGTTTCAGATGCGTTAGTGTGCGTCAATGTGTGTAAAGTTTGCCAAACAGGGTCAGTCAATAGGTATTCAGATGCCTTCATATGCGTTCATGTGCGTCAATGTGTGTAAAGTTTGCCAAACAGGGTCAGTCAATAGGTATTCGGGTGTCTTCATATGCGCCCATGTCCGTCAATGTGCATAAAAATGATCAAATAGCGTCAATGCATCAATGCGCATCCAGAAGCGTTGATACGCGTTCATGTGCGATAATGTGCATAAAGTTTGTCAAGTAGCATCAATGCGCATTCAGATGCGTTCATGTTCATCAATTTGCTTAAAATTTCTCGAGTAGTGTCAATGCACATTCCGATGCTTTCAGGTGCGTTAGTGTGCGTCAATCTGTGTGAAGTTTGCCAAACAGCGTCAGTCAATAAGTATTCAGATGCCTACATATGCGTTCATGTGCGTCAATGTGTGTAAAGTTTGCCAAACAGGGTCAGTCATTAGGTATTCGGATGTCTTCATATGCGCCCCTGTGCGTCAATGTGCATAAAAATGGTCAAATAGCGTCAATGCATCAATGCGCATCCAAAAGCGTTGATACGCGTTCATATGCGATAATGTGCATGAAGTTTGTCAAGTAGCATCAATGCGCATTCAGAAGCGTTCATTTGCGTTCATCTTCATCAATTTGCTTAAAATTTCTCAAGTAGTGTCAATGTACATTCAGATGCGTTCATGTACGTTAATGTACGCCAATATAGAGTCAGGGCGCATTCAGTTGTGTTCATACGCGTTCATGTGCGATAATGTGCATAAAGTTTGTCAAGTAGCATCAATGCGCATTCAGATGCGTTCATGTTCATCAATTTGCTTAAAATTTCTCAAGTAGTGTCAATGCACATTCCGATGCTTTCAGGTGCGTTAGTGTGCGTCAATCTGTGTGAAGTTTGCCAAACAGCGTCAGTCAATAAGTATTCAGATGCCTACATATGCGTTCATGTGCGTCAATGTGTGTAAAGTTTGCCAAACAGGGTCAGTCAATAGGTATTCGGATGTCTTCATATGCGCCCCTGTGCGTCAATGTGCATAAAAATGATCAAATAGCGTCAATGCATCAATGCGCATCCAAAAGCGTTGATACGCGTTCATATGCGATAATGTGCATAAAGTTCGTCAAGTAGCATCAATGCGCATTCAGAAGCGTTCATTTGCATTCATGTTCATCAATTTGCTTAAAATTTCTCGAGTAGTGTCAATGCACATTCCGATGCGTTCAGATGCGTTAGTGTGCGTCAATCTGTGTGGAGTTTGCCAAACAGCGTCAGTCAATAGGTATTCAGATGCCTCCATATGCGTTCATGTGCGTCAATGTGTGTAAAGTTTGCCAAACAGGGTCAGTCAATAGGTATTCGGATGCCTTCATATGCGTCCATGAGCGTCAATGTGCATAAAAATGGTCAAATAGCGTCAATGCATCAATGCGCACCCAGAAGCGTTGATACGCGTTCATGTGCGATAATGTGCATAAAGTTTGTTAAGTAGCATCAATGCGCATTCAGAAGCGTTCATATGCATTTATATTCATCAATTTGCTTAAAATTTCTCAAGTAGTGTCAATGCACATTCCGATGCGTTTCAGATGCGTTAGTGTGCGTCAATGTGTGTAAAGTTTGCCAAACAGGGTCAGTCAATAGGTATTCGGATGTCTTCATATGCGCCCATGTCCGTCAATGTGCATAAAAATGATCAAATAGCGTCAATGCATCTATGCGCATCCAGAAGCGTTCATACGCGTTTATATGCGTCAATGTGCATAAAGTTTATCGAGTAGCATCAATGCGCATTCAGAAGCATTCATATGCGTTCATGTTCATCAATTTGCTTAAAATTTCTCGAGTAGTGTCAATGCACATTCCGATGCTTTCAGATGCGTTAGTGTGCGTCAATCTGTGTGGAGTTTGCCAAACAGCGTCAGTCAATAGGTATTCGGATGTCTTCATATGCGCCCATGTGCGTCAATGTGCATAAAAATGATCAAATAGCGTCAATGCATCAATGCGCATCCAGAAGCGTTCATACGCGTTTATATGCGTCAATGTGCATAAAGTTTATCGAGTAGCATCAATGCGCATTCAGAAGCGTTCATATGCGTTCATGTTCATCAATTTGCTTAAAATTTCTCGAGTAGTGTCAATGCACATTCCGATGCTTTCAGATGCGTTAGTGTGCGTCAATCTGTGTGGAGTTTGCCCAGCAGCGTCAGTCAATAGGTATTCGGATGTCTTCATATGCGCCCATGTGCGTCAATGTGCATAAAAATGGTCGAATAGCGTCAATGCATCAATGCGCATCCAAAAGCGTTCATACGCGTTCATGTGCGTCAAGGTGCATAAAGTTTGTCGAGTTGCATCAATGTGCGTTCAGAGGTATTCATATGCGTTCATGTTCATCAATTTGCTTGAAATTTCTCAAGTAGTGTTAATGCACATTCCGATGCGTTCAGATGCGTTAGTGTGCGTCAATCTGTGTGAAGTTTGCCAAACAGCGTCAGTCAATAGGTATTCGGATGTTTCCATATGCGCCCATGTGCGTCAATCTGCATAAAAATGGTCAAATAGCGTGAATGCATCAATGCGCATCCAGAAGCGTTGATACGCGTTCCTGTGCGATAATGTGCATAAAGTTTGTCAAGTAGCATCAATGCGCATTCAGAAGCGTTCATATGCGTTCATGTTCATCAATTTGCTTAAAATTTCTCGAGTAGTGTCAATGCACATTCCGATGCGTTCAGATGCGTTAGTGTGCGTCAATGTGTGTAAAGTTTGCCAAACAGGCTCAGTCAATAGGTATTCGGATGTCTTCATATGCGCCCATGTGCGTCAACGTGCATAAAATTTGTCGAGTAGCATCAATGCGCATTCAGAAGCATTCATATGCATTCATGTTCATCAATGTGCTTGAAGTTCCTCAAGTAGTGTCAATGCACATTCAGATGCGTTCATACTCGCTAATGTGCGTCAATTTGTGTGAAGTTTGCCAAACGGCGTCAGTCAAAAGGTATTCAGATGCGTTCATATGCGTTCATGTGTGTCAATGTGCGTAAAAAATGTCAAATACTGTCAATGCGTCAAAGCGCATCCAAGAGCATTCATACGCGTTCATATGGGTCAATGTGTGTAAAGTTTGTCAAATAGAGTCAATGTGCATTCAAATGTATTGATACGTTCATGTGCATCAATATGTGTAAAATCAGTCAAATAGCGTCAGTGAACATTCCGATGCGTTCATGCGCATTCATGTGGCTCAATGTGTGTAAACTTTTCGAATAAGGTCAGTGCACATTCATATGCGTTCGTAGGCGTTTATGTGCGTCAATGTGTGTAAAGTGTATCAAAAAGCGTCAATGCGCATTCAGATGCGTTTGTACGCGTTCCTGTGCAACAATGTGTGTAAAGTTTGTCAAATAGTGTGATTGCACATTCTGATGCATTCAAACACATTCATGTGCATCAATGTGTATAAAGTTTGCCAAATAGCATGTCAATATGCTGTAAGATGCGTTCATACGCGTTCAGGTGTGTCAATGCATGTAAAGTTTGTAAAATAATGTCAATGTTTCAATGGGCATCCAGATGCATTCATACAAATTCACGTGCATCAATGGGTCTAGAGTTTGCGAAGGAGCATCAGTCCGCATTCAGATGTGTTTGTACGGCTTCATATGTGCATCAATGTGCACGAGCTGTGTCGAGTAGCATCAATGCATGTTCAGATGCATTCATAACTTTCATGTGCATCAATATGTGTAAAGCGGTTCAAATAGCATCAATGCACATTCACGTGTGTTTAGTGCTTCACACGGCGAAAATTTCCCTAATGTAATGGGTAATGGATATACGGGTACCCGGGTACCCGAACTACCCGGGTATACACGGGTTTACCGGGGTAATATTATAAAAATAACTTATAACTATAGTCTGTTTTTCTTAAAATGTTTCCAAATAATGAAAGTGGAAAGCAAGTTGCATTTAAGATTTTTGCGATTTTCTGACAAACAAAATACCATGTGGGACTGGAAATTTGTGAGCATAGTGACCTTATCTTTAGCAATTTTTCGAGAGAAAAATTTTACAGAAAGAATTTTATGTAAACGATTTTGACGACAGTACTGATTTGTGTCACTTTTCTTTTTGGAAGCATTTTATAAAAAACAGACTATAAGTATAATATAATAGCATGTAAGTAGTAACATACACTTTGAGCTGAAATATATAAAACTCAAATTTTCACCAATTTAATGAATACATGACTAGGTGAATAATCAGAATAAGCATTGAGAAGATCAACAAGATTGATAATGCAGCTCGTTTGGGCCTGTTCAAAATTATTTTTGCTCAAGGCAGGTTGCAATGTGCTACTCGGGCAAAAAAATTAGTTGTACAGATAAATTTTTTGTTGCTCGCTCTAAAAGTGATATATTCGCTAAACTTTATTAGTGGAATGATTAAAAGCCACTTCCCTTCTATTTGATTCAATACGTGCCAGTTTTAGACTTCTAGAATTGAATTTCCTGAGTTTTGAAGGAAAAATGAAAGTTTGGCAAAAGTAACATGTTTGGTGCCTAGCACCGAAAATTTTGATTTCGAGGCCTCTAAAACGTCTGCAAAATCGTTTTTCACCACATTCTTGTGCAACTATTGATGATCAATCGCGATCTTTGCCCCATTTGTTGTAGTGTATTTCCGCCGAGTTGTTGTACATTCATATTTCTTGTCAATTTTCGAAAGAGGCCTGCAGGTTTAAAGTGGAGTGAGTGATGCGGACCATCGAAAGACGTCTTACTGTAGCACATATCGGCAGGCGTGCATTTGGGCTCTCTTATTATCATTATTGTTATGAAATTGTTATATGTTTTGCACACTCACCTGCCTTCCTGTGCGCCCAGCCTGTTGGTGTTTTTCTCCTTAGCACAAGGGAGTGATTATATTCTCGCCCATCAAAATTTGTATTAGTAAGTTTTCTTTGTGATTGATAAACTTGGAGAGAATTTTCTCTATCTTTTCATATTTAATAGGGAGACAGATTAAGGAATCAGTTTTCCGCAGTCTGTGGGTAATTATTGTCGGGTTTAAGTATATTAATTAAGTATCTAATCTGGTAAGCGTGGGTGTTGGAAATATGTGCATCAAGGACGAATTCTGGAATCCCACTTCTGCCTCCTCTCTCAAAGCCCGGACTATTTTAAAATATAACACATTTGGTTGGCAAAAGGGGTCAAACATTTTTTCCTTATGTTCGATGTAATATATCTTGGGTCAATAATTTACCAATCATAATTATTCACCAAAATAGATTATTTTCAATAAATCTGAACCATAAAAAGCGTACCTCTGACTTGAATATTTTGGATTTTGATATCCTCTGGAAAATGAATGAATGAGTTTTCATCCTTTCTTCTTTTTCGTTATCTTTTTTTATCTGTTCAATATTTATTTCCTAGATGAAAGGTCAAATTTTTTAGTGAATTCAATGCTGGACAAACTAAAATTCAAAAATTATGAATGCAATCAAGAATTTGGATTCTTCAGCCAACGAGAACTTCTTCTATTCTGTCATGTTGATAATTTTTCAATCATTTTCAAAATGCAAAAATTTTACGTTCACAGAAGCCGAAAATTCTAAAACCCCCCAAAACGATTTTGCGAAAAAAATTCTTGATTTTCGTCAAATACGTCAAGAGCACAATACAAGATCAAACATTTATCAATAATATGCTGATGTTCGAAAGCTATAAGCATAAGTTAGGCTGACATTTTCTGACCGTGCAACATTAATAAAATGATTTGAAAACCGGCGCGAAGTGCCGAAAAATTTGCCCTATTTTCTATTTTAAAATGCCATTTACTTCTGGACATTAAACGCTATAACCTGATCAAAAAGGCCGTCTAGCTCGGCATGTTCCTAGGGCACTGGTTCTCATGTTTTCACTTCTGAATTGGGTTTCACTCCAAGAATGCTATATGAATCTTCTGAAATTTTCCATACTTGAACATAACAACTTAAACAAAAACTTGAGCAAAACACAGAAAACGAAAGAAAGAAAAAACACAAAGAAAAGTATAAGATAAAGAAAGAAAAGCATGGTCATGAACCAAAACATGAACAAAGACACAGAAAAAAATGAAGAAAAAATAAAAAGAAAACAAAAAGAGTTTGGTTGGGCGCCCAAATCGCCACCAGAAATGATCAAGTGCCTAACTGGCTATTGCCAAAACGGCGGCGCCGAAATGCAGTCACCGAAACGTGTTTTTCTGTATAGCCTTTACAATAGTCGATGTTTAGGGAAGTCTTTATGCAATTATTAAAATTGAGAACCAAGAATGTATGTTCGGGTCAGTTAATTTGATGTAAACTTTTCAAAAAACCTGGGGCCAATTCAACAATGCACACTTTGGGCCAAAGCATGCTTTGGACGACCAAAATAAGTGTACTTTGTCAAAGTTGGGTTCAAGAATCTTTGACAAAAATTCATCAAAGCATGCTTTGCCAACATATGCTTTGGTGTAGGGCGGTCTAGACCACTCCTTGGACCCTATTTTACGTTTTATAACATGTAAAATACAAAATTGATGTCGATTGTTGAGCAATGAATCCATTTGTCTGTCACTAGTGTTTTCATAGTGTGTTAGATATGGCTCGTCATGTAATTGATGAGATTGTTAATCGAGAAAAAGATGGAATTATTCCTAGAAAGTGTTTATTCTGTTTCAGAGGCAGATAGTTCTTTCTCTACGGTCTTGATTGAAGTTTAGTAAATTAGGTCCGGCAGGGACGAGTCTGAGCGGGGCTCGCACAATTGATTCTGGTTCTCCGTGGCTCTGTGCGCTGGGCCAGGTGGAAGTAGTATTGGCTGTGTGGCAATTATGTGGTTGGTATTTTGTATTTGCATCTAACCTTTTGTTACTGTTTGTTTGTTTTTTCTTTAATAATAATTTCCTTCACAACACCACTTCAGCGGTAGGTACTGTAAGCACTTAGGGTCTCTGGGTCTTGCCCGGTTAGCATCGGGGGTCGTACCAGATTGAATCTCCCAAGAACCGCATCCAGACAGCCGAGGGGATATGTCCACACATTTACAACATAAACGTATGCAAATTTATTGGTATAAGGAGTAGGGCGGCGGATGCAATACAATATCAATTAAAATATATAAATTCGACGGACGCAGAGCTAAAGACGCAAGGAAAATTTGTAGAGCCCAGAAATGAGTTCCAAAGAGCGGAAAATCAACAAAACAGGCCTTTTTAAGGACCTCCTAGACCTAAAGTATGCCCTGGGCGGAGCTTACGATGCCCAAGTTAACTTCTGCAGTGGACATCGGTGCAGAAGATGCCTATGGTCACATAGACATTTTCCAGTTCGAATATGTTGAGCATTGGGGCGGGTTTCACTCTCTATGCTAAACATATGAACGTCTTTTAACGTGAACTTCCAAATTAGTCGTTTTGCATTGCAAAACGTCACTAGTTTCTACTGATAAGAGGTGCACGTAATGCTCCAATTATAGCCATGTGCTTGTAGACGTTATATAGTGGAAATTCTGATTAAAGGGTTACATACCGTAGTCTAGGTGTGGAAAGTAAAAACAACAAAAACGTAAGGAAAATGAAACACAAAAAAGCACACAAGAATGCATGTAAAACAAACTGAATGAAACGAAATAAGAGTAAGTAACTGTTAAACAAAAAATGGCAAAAAACATAAAGTATGAACATGATGTAAATCACATGACGTTGGGCAAAATTGATCAGCACGTGACATGCAGCACTGTCACCTTTACAACAAGTTTGTTGTGCTCTGCGTTATTTAGCGGGTAACTCATTCCAAAGCGTTGTCGGCAACACCATGAATGTGTCTACTGCTGCAATTAATAATTCAATTTGGCGTGTCATAAATGCCTTAGTTCTTCGACATTTGCCAGACAGAAATTCTAATTTTCTTGCGCTGACTACAGTATACCAAGCATGATCTCAAGTTTCTTTTGAAGCGCAAAATCTTGGATCTAAAAACAATAATTAATCACAAAGCACAGCAAAATTCATGGAAAACCCCCAAAACCGCGTAAATAAAAATAAAAAACCTTAAAAAAACTCCTAAAACAAAAACCCCTAGAAAAACCTCAACGCTCTCAAAAAACCCCTAGGTTTGGGCAAAAACCCCTAACTGGGCAACACTGAATGCAACGTCAATACAATGGAAGTCTAAAATTAGCATGGGAACGGACTGTTTTATCGACCAAAGCATGCCTTGGTCGACAGCAAAGTATACTTTGCAAAGCAGGGTTGATAGTACGCATTGTTGAACTCACTTTGAATGCCCACTTTGAAAAGTGTGCTTTGGCTTCTCAAAGCATGCTTTGGTTGGCCAAAGTGCGCTTTGGCAAAGTATGCATTGTTAAATCGGCCCCTGATTTTTTGATGCATAACCCTAATTTTCCCTGTAGCGCACTTCACAACATAAAATTTTTATACACGATAGCTACTTGGATACGGTATCGAACAGTGCATATTGTGTTTACGCCACTTGCACACTATGTCACGGTGTAAACTGAAAAAATCGTTTTTTGAGTATGGTTGTTGAAATCTTTTGAACGATATGCTCTACAATCTTACGGTTTCATGCAAAGTACAAATAATGTGGCGTGTAAAAGACTGTGGGAAACCAAGGGATGCAAAAGTGATGGAGGTTTTGTGCAATAAAAACTTTCATAAAATTATTTCAAACAGGTCAAATCGTCTGCATTTTGTCATAATAATAAATAACTTTGTAATAAATGTTTGATTGCCAACAAATTATTTTTAAAATCAGCTATGGATCCAGTGACAATAATCATACATATTGTTAACGTGTAATGTTCATTACAGGTCGTTTAAATTACAAATAAAAACTTCAACTATGAATTGATAAATTTTCATCATCTTATAAAATTTTGTTTCAGTAGTAAAAAAATGCAACAACTTTTGAACATCAGCTTTCCTTGTTGTCTGAATAAACGTACCTGTCTGAGGAAGTTTTGGAATGGCAATGCATAAATTATTCAGACCGGCTATTGCTGCATCATAGAGTCAAATTCGCATATTGAAATACTTTTGAAATGAATAGCCGCAAAAGATAATTTCAGTCTTATTCCAATTTAAAGAATTTATAGCATTCTTGGAGTAATCAGACACTTCGAGTAAAGATCCAAGGATTGTTCAATATGCACTCCGTACGTTTCTACACATACATGAACAATATTCAACACTATCTGCTATGTTTTTTTACTAGAATCAATTACCCGAATTTACTAGCGGGTACCAGGTATACCCCCGTAATTCGCCTACCTGGTGTGAAGCTCTACGTGTGCTCATACACATTCATGTGCATCAATGTGTGTAAAGTGTCTCAAACGGCACCAATGTGCATTCAGATGTATTTGTACGCCTTGATGTGTGTCAATGTGTGGGGAGTGAATCAAATAGCATCAATGTGCATCCAAATGCGTTCATAGGCGTTCATGTGTGTCAATGTGCACAAAGCGGGTCAAATAGGGTGGGTGCGCATCCAGATGCGTTCCTATGTGTTAATGCACATCAATATTGTGAAGTGCATCAAATAATATCGATGCGTATTCAGATGCATTCATACAAGTTCATGTGGGTCGATGTGTGTAAAGTGTGTCAAACAACGTCAATGCATATTCAGATGCATTGTGCATCGGTGTCTGTAAAGTTTGTCAAACAGTGTCAATGCATCAATTTCCATCCAGATGTGTTCATATACGTTCATGTGCATCAATGTGTTTGAAGTTTGCCAAACAGCATCAATGCGCTTTTATGTCCTATGCCCAAATCCACATGAATCAGGCGTCAGAAAAAAAGCGCTTGGTGAGGGGCTCGAACCTTCGACCTTCTGTATACAAGGCAGATGCACTATCCAACTGCGCTCACCATGCCTCATACATAGCTCGGAAAATTGTGGTTGTAGTGGTGGTGTTGAGTACAGGGCATGCCATAATTAACAGCTGGACGCACCATTACAACATTCAGATGCGTTCATATGCATTCATATGCATTCATCAGTGTCTCTGTGTGTAAAGTATGTCAAATAATGTCAATGCACATTTAGATAAGTTCATACAAGTTCATGTGCACCAATGTGTGTAAAGTTTGTCAGATAGTGTCAATTCATCAATGTGCACTCAGGTGTGTTCATACGTGTCTATGTGCATGAATGTGCATAAAGTTGGTCAAATAGAGTCCAAGTACCTTCAGATGCGTTGATACACATTCATGTGCGCCAATTTGTGTAAAGTATGGTGAATAACATCAATGGGAATTCATATGCATTCATACGCATTCATGTTAATCAATGCACATAAAGTTGGTCAAATAGGGTCAGTGCGCATTCAAATGAGTTCATACGCATTAATGTGTCTCAATCTGGGTAAAGTGCATCAAATAGCTTCAATTCGTATTCAGATGCATTCATACACGTTCATGCGTGTCAATGTGTGTAAAGGTTGCCAAATTGCTTAAAAATGCATTAAGATGCGTTCATACTTGCTCATGTATGCTAATGTCAATGTGGGTAAAGTGCACCAAATAGCCTCAATGTGCGTTTAGATGCATTTATACCTGTGTTCGTGTGCATCAATGTGCGTTAAATGCTTCAAATAGCATCAATGAACTATTAAATGCATTCACATGCATTCATGTGTGCCAATCTGCTTGTGGAAGCTTTGACATGCATACACAAGCAAACCTACATGAGTGAACATATCAAATGTTCATTTATGCTAATGAGCATGAATGCATATAATTACTTTATGGACCATATGGGTCAGTAAACATTCATGTGCATCTACTTGCATAATGTGCGTTGACTAGCATTGTTCACAGGCGTTCATATGCGTCCATGTGCGTTAATGTGCCTGTAGATGCTTTGGCACATTTGCACGTGCCTGAACTACATGCTTGGACACATGTGATTTTCATATGTGTTAATGTGCATTAAAGTGTAGGTTTGTTTCAAAGACCCTATGGGTCAAAACCTCATGTGCATCAAAAGGCCTAAAGTGCATCAACCAGCATCAATGCCTATTCACATGCATTCATATGTGTTCATGTGCATCAATGTGCATGTGGAGGCTTCAGGACATGTTCACAAATGTGAACTATCTGTGTGAACAAATGTTGTGTTCAAGTGTTTCAACAAGCATCAGTGTGAAGGTTTCATTTGAAGACTGCATAAGACAATGTGCACTCACTTGCTTTAATGTGTGTAAAGTGCATCCACAAGCATCAGTGCACATTCACATGCGTTGTTATGCATTCATGTGCATCAATGTGCATGAGGAGGCTTCAACACGCGCCCACAAGTGTAGACTATGTGTGTGGACATATGTTGTGTTCATGTGTGTTAACACACATGGGAGGTGTAGATTTATTTTATGAACCATATGAGTCAATACACACTCATGTGCATCAATGTGCTTAAGGCACATCAACTGGCATCAATGCCCATTCACATGCATTCTGGCGCATAAATGCACTTGAGAACACTCTGACTCTTATCCACAAGCATAAAGTACATGGGCGGACGTATTTTGTGTTGATGTGTGTTAACCCGTATGTAGGTGTGGGTTTATTCTAAAGATTGTATGGGTGAATACACTCTCATGTGTTCAAATGCATTCATATGCATTAATGTGCGTTATTGTGCATGTATTTGCCTCAACATGCATTCACAGGCACAAACTATGTGTGTGGATCCACTTGCACGTCAAGGTGTAGCAACACAAATCGACACATTTGAATGTGTAATGTGGTATTTGCAATTCCAAGGTTCTTAGAATGCAGTGAAAATCAAGTCACAGTGTAAATTTTATGTGAGATCAGCAATCCTGTCAATTGAAATAATGCTGTCATTTCTTGCAGTAATCAGCTATGCTACCAATGATGATTCGACTACAAAGTCAAGTAGTGCAGGAACAACAAAGGATGAAATTGCACCATCCACAAGTGATGCAGGTCGAAGTATTGCATCAAAAGGTGAGTTCAAATGGTTCACCCTTTGAACCCAAAGGGTTAAGACATCATCAAAGTCTGGCCAGTGTTTGAAAAATTGTAGAGCACTTTGGAAAACAGTTTTTGTTTGGAAACTTGCAATCTAAAATCTAGAAAATAAAATACATAAGTTGATCAGTTAAAAAAGTTTTTCCACGACGTAGCAATGTAAGGATATAGGAAAATTTGTCCCCAACAATTCGTCTCCGACAATTTGTCCCCGAACAATTCGTCCCTGGAGTAATTCGTCCCCAAGAAAATTCGTCCCCAAACAATTCGTCCCCCACACAATTCGTCCCCAGAAAAATCGGTCCCTGTACACAATTCAACATGGAAACATTTATTTGTCAAACAAAAAATTTAAACGTTATAATCGGAAGTCGAAGTAATATAATACACTGCATTGATGACACATTGCATTGATAATTGATGAAATGGAGAGTAAATCATACGGAGCTAAAATTCGTAATTGTATGAAATTCCACCTAAATAATCGATTAGATCACGATTCACGAAATCTTTGACTATGCGCTGGATACGGCTAGAAATCATTTCCTATTTCTTATTCTTTCTATTGATAAGATTTCCAGCTGTCAATTGAGCGATTTCGTAAGCATGCAAATGCTGTTCTTTTTTCAAACAGTCGACAAATTTTTAAATGTTTGGGAAAAAAGATCCACAAGAGGCTAAAAATGTGCCATCTGCAAAAGGCGCGGTATGAAATGTGCCATCTGCAAACCATTCACGACTTTCGGCCAATATGCGCAAATTATCTGGTGTCGTAAAAATAAGTATGCGACCTGGAAGCATCGTTTGATCTGAGTCGTACATCAAAAACGGTTGGGCATTTCCATCAACCGTAATTTCTTTGTATTTTTGTGGAAAAATTAAATCAGCTAAGGTGTTAGGCAACGGTGGTGCACCGCCATTTTGATTACGAACATTAGGAATAGTGCGTTTCAACGATTCTTTTCTTGGTAAAACAGCTAATACGTTAGCATGAGTATTTTGTACAGCCGTTGAAAGGATTTGCTGAGGTAATTCTTGGGTGGTAGCAGCGCGGTGCTTCATTTCATCGATGATCCTGATCACTTCTGATCTCGCAGCTTGGGCAGCATGATCATGAGCAGTAGCAGTTTTTTTAACATTGTCTGTAAGACCTTCCGTCCAAACCCGCCCTTTGCAAGGGCCGCGCTTCTCACACACCCATATTCCATGTTCGCCATCAGCGGTACGTTTAGATAAAGTATAGACATACCCATCGTGCACAAGTTTTTTAAAATTATTTTCAGATTTGACGAAACCGTTCATTATTGGGCACTGATTAATTAGATCACACAATGTAAATGTTTTGCAGCATCCAGCATTATTTCCTGTAGCTGAGGTTCTGATGATAACATTTAAAAAACATAACTTACTCATCGTGATGAGAGTTTAAGTTGATCTACGAGGCAAATTGAAGACACACTTTATACTGCACAGGGACGAATTGTGTGGGGGATGAATTGTTTGGGGACGAATTTTCCTGGGGACGAATTTTCCTGGGGACGAATTGTGAAGGGACGAATTGACAGGGACGAATCGTCGGGGACGAATTGTCGGGGATGAATTTTCCGCATCCCACAATGTAACGACCTAGAAATTCAAAATTTGAGGAAATTGAAAAAATGGAAACTAATCATTTAAACTTCAAAAATTGTCATGCAATATAGAAAACTATTTAGTGCTTACAGTCTTTTATTTTGCGACAATGTTCTTCTATTATGCGTCATCCTCTGAGCTATTCTTTTAGGTTTTTCTCAGTAATATGCAGCCTTTTTTACACATGCTATGATTCAATGAATTGTTGATCTATATATTTTGCAGCAGACAAGGGCATCAGCAGCATCATTTGGATGTTGGCGATAATTGCCATACTAATATTGATCGTTTTGGCCATGGTCGCCGGATTGATCATCATGATGAGAAAGAAGAATGCTGAGTGGGAGCCGAACAATTTGAATTGAATCAAAAATACAGCTTTTGCTATATAGAAGACTTCATTGTGTTTTTAAAATGAATTATTTGTGCTTTTTGCTGAAATTGATGCCATTTTTCATGTAAGTTTTGGATTTGAAGTTATTCATTGTATTGATGAACTTTTTTGGTTTAAGGCCCATCCATGCTTTTTTCTCAAAAATCTGTCGCAATTGATTGCAACAATCAAAATCAAACAAATCCCTTGAGTTCTATTCAGTGAAACATATTTTGCAAAAAAATTTGCATAGTGTTGTACATATCAGCTATTTTGTGAGCATCTTGCGATTCTTGCCTTTCTTGGGTCAAAGCTGGATGTATAGTCCACAGTAGGTAGTTCTTGAACGTGTTGGGTATCTTTCAATCAGAAATTTCGATATTCACCTTGCGATGTATTTTATACTGAAATTGCTCCAATACTTGGACAGAAAATCGCTTGTGTATGTTTTTTAGCGAAAAAAGTATAGAGGGGTCTTTAGTGTACTGTTTGCAGCTGGAATAGTCCACTTTCTCACAAATGAGCTTTTGGAAAGAAAAAAATGCTCATAAAAATATTGAGCAATCAGTGTATTAAAGATGTATCAGGTAGCATACTTTGCCAATATTGGGTCCTGGTCCAGATCTGGATCCAGAATTTCAAAAATATTAGGTTCCATTCCACTTCCAGGTCTAAATCTTTAAGGATATATGATACAGGTCTGGGTCCATCATAATGGTCGGGTAATTTTGGGTCTTGTCTAAGGGTTCTGGTACCTGATGTATCACCAGTATAATGTAGCATAGTTTGAAAATATGCGGTCCAGTTCCAGGTCCAAAATTTTATGATTATCAGGTTTGGGTCCAGTTCTAGGTCAAAATTTTTTGAAATATTCTGTCTGGTTCCAGATCCAGGCACAATAAAATAGTCGGGTAATACCGGGTCTCGTTTCTGGTCCCAATACCCGATACATCCCTATTGTGTATTACGCATTTTTTCCAGACTGACTGTAGCATTTATAGCTAAAACTTGAAACAAGAAAACGTTGGTATATAATTCATCTCTTACATACGAATTTCTTTGAATTTTATTTTAATTGAGAGGATTCGCCAAAGATTCAGAGTCTACTGCACATGCTGCACTATGACCCTGGAGTACTGTAACTCACGTCAACTCATGGATAATGATACCAGTCCTGGATGCAGTTGGGGATGAGAGTGCACTAACGCAGTGCAGTGAAGTTTTACAAGCAACGAAAAAATAAAATACAAAAAAAAACAAAAGTCCTGATGGAGCTTTTTTGGGGCTGACCCTTAAAATTGACTTAAAATCGAAAACTGAATGACTGAAAATCTAAGACACAAAGGATGCCAGGCGTCCACAAGAAAATGGCAGAAAACAAAGACTGGCAGAAGAAAGAATGCAAGAACACATGAGGATAAAAGTACTCAAACAAAAAATATTTGCATAAAACACGTAAAAACTGAGCAAAGTTAGACTTTTTCATCACATGAAAATAAAGGTAAAACTGTGAAAGTTACGTATCAGGCTGACTCACTATAAAAACATACCCAATGGTATAATTATAATACTGATAGAGAATTCTTATGCAGTGTGGGATGATACTGGGAAAATAGACAGTATATGAGAGAGTAAAATTTCATTTGTATTCATCATCGCATTCACAGTTTTACAGGAAGTGTAGAAAGTATTGTTGAGGCTTCAATGTATAAATTACGACAGTGCTGTAGAAAGTATTGTAAAGGCTGATGAATATCAAGCTGAGAGATTTAGCATGCAGAATTTCACTTTGATGTTTAGAGTATAGCGAAAAAGTTGATGAGTCTTAAAAAATTTTTATTGGAAAGGTTAACATGAAGTTGATTCAAATACACAAATTTTCAAATTCGAACCCATTCCTGAATTTTAATTATTCACCATCTTATCATTATCTATTACAGATGACTTTATCATCCAAATTCATCATACATGAAATGAAAAACTGGATCAAAATATTGACACCAGTGTCAGAATGCTAGGCAATATTTGCATGGGAAAATCATAGAAAAGGACAAAGAATCTAAATTGAATCAGCAATCATCCGTAGAATGCTATGCACTCATATGCATCAAAGTGAACAAAAATGGGTACTTGTAAAATATTCTCATGAATATACTTTCTCATTACGTTTAGATCTCTCCTTAGATCAAAAGATGTCAGCAATACAACTAAAGAGGCTATTGAATTGTACACAACTGATTACTGTCGGTCACTCAAGAGACTTTCCTATGAGTTGATGTCAGTACAGTGCGACAGGTCTCTAGCAGACTAAACACAAGCTGAAGCTACCGGGTTGAGTAAGTTACAGTAACTGAAAACTAACAGAGTACTCCAGATAAGCTTACCCAATAGTCCTCATACAAGTCAGGAATGTGAGATGCTGTCGTAGATTGAAATATGACCTTATATAAAACTGGACGTCCAACAACTAATCAATAAATAAAAACCAATAAAACTTTACTGACATAAAACAATTTTAACAAAATTACCAATGAGTGGCTCGCACGAAACACATAAATTTGTGAGAATTATCACTTAGGGTCTTTTAAGGCAGTCCTGCCCACGTAATGACACCTTCTCACCATTTTTACAATTTGCATGGATGGGATGCTTGCTTCCCCAAGTTTATGCCCAATTCTCTTACTAATACTTCAGTTTGGGCCTAGAAAGGCGGATCAGTGTGTCAAAACTGTGCATGGGTGCCCTCCTCAAGTCATGAATAATTGTCTTGTTTTCTTGAACTACTAGATTCCTACATTCAATCTTTAATAGTTTTCCAAAAATATTATGCATTTTGAAACTAGTAGTCCAGGAAACAGGTTTCTAGACTGTATTTTTTCTCCAACTTATGATTTTAACAGGTCCTCAAGTTTTCTGGGATTCGGGAGCTAGAAACTAGATTATGCAGAAAACAGTGGAATAAATAACTAATGGAAGTTAACCAAAAGTTCTGTAGCTGATGTCAGGTTTGAGAAATACTTTGCATTGAGTTTCCTGTTTAAATGAAATATTAAGTAGTACATTCTTGAGAGATCCCAATACGGAAGTATGATGATACTCAGTTTGTGAAACTAAACACGTTTATGGACAATATGTAGTGAAACAACTAATTATGAATAAGATCAACTCAAAAAACAGTGAAACTAATGAAAACTGACTGACTATAGATAAACAGGATGAGGATGGACTGAGCTGATAAACAGGATGAGATAAACAGGATGAGGATGGACTGAGCTGATGATAAGAGTTACAATATCTCGCATACAGCATTTCATGCAAGATTCGTACAATTAGCTTCTGTTGTTTTATCTTTTGATTAATGTTTGTTCATTTCACACCAATTTTTTTGCTCTAGAAGGAGCTAATTCCAGTAGTTTATCTTGTTCAGCTGACAGAATAATGAAAATCTGTTAAAGAGAACATTCTATGTGTCCTCATCAAATTTTTATGAGTAAGTTTACATTTTGTCGCTTGAATATATTATACAGTAATATTGATGCAGTTTTCATGAAGGAAATAAAAAAAAACACATGTGGTAAGTTTTATTGATGTCAGAATGCTTGAATAATATCAAAAACTCTTGAACAAAGCATATATGAGTACTTTTGAGCAAGAAACGGCTTGGGAAGATTTACCACATTCATTATTTGGGGATAGGATGGTTGAGAAAAACAACAATGTCTATAGTCTGTTTTTCTTAGAATACTTCTGAATTTTCAAAGTGGAAAATAAGTACTATTTCAGATTTTAATAATTTTCTGCTTAACCTTCCTAAACTGAGACTAAAAAGTTGTGAGCCTATCCAATCAACTTTTAACTATCTTTTGAACAGAAAATCCTGAATTGAAAGCTGTGTGTCCCTGATCCTGACTGCATCACTGATTTATGTTTTTTGTCAATTCAGAAACAGAAACTGCCAATGACTATACATTCATTGATTATATGTAATTTTGTGCTGGACTATAGTCTGGAAAAATTTGTGCCATTTTTGTGCAGTGCCTGACTATGCCTCACTAATATGGAGTTGGAGGGGAATTATATTTTTTAGAATTTAATATTATATTTTTTGTTCTTTCTTATCAAATTATTTGAATTTTTGCTAACATGAGCTGTGAAGTTTACCATAGAAATCCCTCTATGTTTGGGTTACATTTCACATTAAAAGACTCTAGTTTCGCATAGGGACAGCAGGAAGCAGGTAGTGGAAATCACATGTACTTCTCTAAAACATTTGGATTGTTACTTTTTGTATTCGCTTTTGCCCTGGATTAGGACACTTAATGGCTTGGATCACTGTGCAAATAGCCATTAGTAGCAGAAATACTTTCATTATTTTTTATTTATTATGATTTTATTAATGAAAAACAAAATGAACCAAAGGACAAAGCAAAAGACTTACCTTGATGTGAAAATTAATCAATCATTCTTTCTGTGCATTGTCAAACTGGTGGCTCTCCAATTCGTGAGTTATCCCCATTTTTCCGTTTGCATTTGTAGCACATGTAGCAAAGAACCTCAACTAAGTGGAGGAAGGATAAAACACTTGCACCAGTCCAAATGCTCAAAGTTCCACCAATGTTGGAAAGTGTCTGATACCACAGGAACAATGGTTTATGTTCACGCACTTGCCAATTCTCATATAGAGGGTATGCTAATGTAAATGTCATATTTTTCTTGTCAAGTGTAAGATTGTCCAAGGCTCTTGAAAAATCAGGTGGAAGGTAACTCACTCTATATTCCCATTGTAGACAATCAATGCCCCTCTCTTGTAATAACAACTTTGAATAATTTGTGCAAGGCTGTTCTTGTGCTTGAGAATCACAAAACTGCCTTGTACAATTTACTGTTTTCATTGTCGGCTTATTAACCAATATAGGATCAATGAAAAAACTGCTAATCATATCCAGCTGGAGTGGTGCCATCTGAACACGTGGATTCAGAAAAAGTAGATTGGAACATTGTTGAAACAGGTACACTTCATGAACCTCCCTCATAAAATTGATGATGCCTGTTCGTATATTCATGTATGGCTCATCACACATATCGTAATGCGCACGTATTATCGAAACCAATTTGTTTCCAGACGATTTATATAATGGACAGTCGATTTTGATTCTGCCACCAAATGGGTGTACCTGGAAAATATGAATAAATCTATGAACTGATGATTTTTTCATTTCAAAATGTGCCAGAAAATGTAACAAATCTTTCAATATCCATAAGAGCATATGATGCAAAATTTGTAAAATGTCCAGGAATAGATATTTCAGAAATCTTTAATCATTCCTATCATAGGTCATTTGGAATGAATGCCCCTGATCACATGTAGCCGATGTTTGATTACTGTTATTACCACATTGGTAAATGTGACTGTAGTTTTATTTGAATGATCCCCACTTTGAAAATATAAAGTGTAGTAATGTTAAAATCTTCTCACAGTTGTAGATTTCTCTTAGTAAAAAAATGAGGAAAAAATTATAATGCAAAAAAACAAAAGATTCAATAGAATCTAAATTGTTACATTCATAACTTATTATTAAGAATAATGACTCTGCAGCAAGGTTCGCAATCTGAAAAAATGATATTAATCATTTCTAAAAGTTGGAAGTACTAAAAATTCTAATAGATTAATTTTTCGTGAAGAATTTTTTCAGATAAGCTGAAAAACTAGTAGCACACCTCCTGACTTGAGCAGAGCAAAGTTATAACTTTGACTGTACTGTAGCATAGGCAGGAGTTCCCCTCAACTATGGTTAATTGCGATCACAGAAGTGTAGGAGTCTGGGGTGCAATTCTAGAGGGTATAGAGAACTTCAACTATGTATGCTCCAATGAAAGTGAGCTTCTCTGCATGACTCTTTCCAACAGCTAATCACATAACCAATCTCATTCCTTTTGGTCTTGTAGAAGCAATGTGGTCACAAATAGGAATAAGATGACAGATTTATGCAGATTGCTCGTTTCACAATGTAAATAATATTGGTTTCATTATTGTGTAATAATGACTCTTGTTCTGAATTTTAATTGGATGTGTGTAACTAATATTAGATGTCATTGCTAATTTTTATCAAATCATATTGGTTTGCAGGAAACAAGAACAATAAAGTGGCTTTTCTCTTCTTATAGTTGATTTGATCAGCCTTTATATCAGCTTGTCCAGGCTCATGTCAATATGTACTGTAGGCTGAGACAGTTTTTCAGTAGGACCTCTTTCAGATATAAGGATGTAGTCGTGTTGCATAGTTCGTAAGCATCTCTGTTAACTGTTGCACTATATTTGTGTATACCAACATCAGAGCTCACTTTACGGTATGCTACAATAGGTGGTAAGTCAAAAGGCAAAAACACTGAGATTGTCAAGATAAACTGACAAGGTAATTGCAAAAAAACTTACCCTGGTCTCAATGATTTGATTGCCATTGACACATATTTCTCTGTACATCGATTTATAAGTTTCAAGGGAAATATTGCCTAATTGCTGCACATGCCTGATGCTAACATTGCTGGACTTGAAGTTTAGACGCCGAAATTTTGGATATGTAGCCAACAAATGTCCCATGTCTTCAATAGTCCAATTGAACCTTGTCATTGTTTCCGAAACAAGTCTCCAGTCGAAAATGTCAAACTCATTTCTAAAATCATAGTTCAATGTTGGAACATGGATTTCATCAATCCTTGCTAATCTGTAAGTTGTTTCAAATTCGATTCCAGAAGAAATGCGCTTAATCTCTCTAAAAATTTCATAGCCAGCATAGCCTGCACTCAAAAGAGTTATAATCAGCCAGAAAACACTTTGAACCTTAGACTTGCTGTATCGCAAATGTGAAATTCCATGGAAAGTACTTTCCTGCACAAACTGATTTCTTGAGAGACAAGTAAAATTCATTCTGAATGAATAACAACCACTAGACAATCTGGCATTCAGTTACCGTTGATTATATACAAATACAAATTCATTAAACATTAATTAGCCATGAACATATCCAGAACTATATTTTAATTACAGATGTACAACAAATCGGGATTTTCAATGAAATGCACTCGAGAATAGAAATATTTTCGTCATTGTGGTGAATACGTCTTCTATCATTTGTATGTTGTACAAAAATTAATCCATTTTTTACTTGTAAATCTATTTCAATAGTGGTATGATGAATTTACTCAAATATGATTTATGTCTAGAGTAGAATTAATTCCAACTGACCCAGAATTGTTTGCCTATCCATGTGAAGCGCAACCCCCATGTTGGATGAGATAAAATTTATGTTCTAATTATTTCTCTGGCTGAAAACGCATTTTTGATTAGCTTTATAATTAAAAAATATTCAGTGTTATATTCTCTCAGGGTTACCAAAATAGATTCTCCGTTCATTAACTATTTATAATGAAATATAAGGTACAAGATCATTTCTGCATGTATTTGATACATTTCGTCTTACCCCATCTAATGGACAAAATCGATGAAACTCACACAAAAACATCATTCCTATACTCTCAACCTGAATTCTGATTTTGATTTGAACATTGCACAATCTTTTCATTCAGAATTCCAAATAACACAATACAAATATTAAGAAATACTACATCTTTGAAAGACTGAAAGTAAGGCAAACAGTTTTCAGACCTTTTGGACGGCTTTTGAATGACAATTTTTTCCCAGAAATTTTCCTAATTTTCTATAGAAGAAATTTAGACAATACATGCTCTCCGTGTTAGCATGAGTCATGCCCCTATTACAGCCTGTATTAGGAAGGTAGTGCCTGCCAAGCATTTATTTGATAGGAGTGGCATAATTTAGGACAAGGCAATGGCCTGTAAAGCTTGAAATGTTGCTGTGTTTGTCTAAAAATTTGAGGATAGTGAAAGTTGAATGAAAATAAATTAATTTCAACAACATTTCCTCATTTTTTGTGTACATGATGTTTTATGCTCATCAAAAAGTATATCATTTTCAAACTAATTAAAAAGTTGCAAATCTGGTTGCATGTGCTGGTGCCAAATACTATGGTACCTACATGCTGCCAATGCCTGAAATGTCCCTACTGAAAATTTGATTTTTATATGTTTTCATTAAGAGTAGGTCATCTAATTTGACGTCTGGCTCAACTGAATACTGGAACTCTCTCATCAAAAATATTTGAAAGCAACACTGTTGTTGAAAAAACAATGTCATTTGTCAAACTTCCAAAAATTCTACTTTGCATTTAAACTTTCTGATATTATAGTTGCCCCACGTTGATCAGGCTCGTTTTCAGTCATTCTTAAGTGTGATATTTATGTAATGTTGAATCCTGCTTTTTGGAATTTTGAATGAAGGATTTGTGGAATGTTCATATGCAAATGATATGTTGAGGTGCAAGTATGGAAATAGAGCCTTTCATTTTGGTGTGAGTTCAACCGTTTTTTCCACTAGATAGATTCAAAGAGAAGTCCATAGAATACCTGCACAAATGATGCTGTGCTTGATGTTTTATTATCGATGATGAATGATTAGTAAATTTGTTCGATTAACCCTTGGAGAATTTAATAATAAGCCATACCACGTAATGAAGCTACTCGGAAGTGCATTATCTGCCCATAGAAGTGATCATACGTTTTACCATGTCCAACCTGGGAGTTGGTTTTCATATGTATAACAAAAAACGCTGAATCAGTTGGAATTATTTATATCCTACATCTAATTAATATTGGAGCATTATCAACATATTACTACTGGAAAAAAATCATAACTAGGATACAGATTAGTTTTCCTCAGCAAAATCATGATAGATGATATATTCACTAGGATGACCCAATAATTTTTATCCTCCAGGGTTTTTCTATCCTGATTTCTTGTGCCTCAGTGATAAAAATATAATTCTAATTTTTTTTGCTGCTGATTAATGTTGCATGAATTTATATGTGCATAAAATACAAGATATCTGAATATCATATTTTTTATTGCCAAGCATCCACTCAAAATGAATTTTTCTGATGAAAATGAGTTCATGCAGGAAAGCACTCTCCATGGAGTTTCACATTTGCGAAACAACAAGTCTAAAGTGCGAACTGCTTTCTGGCTGATTGTAACCCTTTTAAGTGCAGGCTATGCTGGCTTTGAAATTTTCAGGGAAATTAAGCACATTTCTTCTGGCATTGAATTTGAAACCACCTACCGCCTAGCTCGACTAGATGAAATTCATGTCCCAACAATACGCTGCTGTGTTACAAATCCACTAGACATTTTCGACTGGAAACTCGTTTCTGAATCTATGGCAAAGTATAATTGGACGATAGAAGACACTGGTCACTTGTTGGCTTCTTATCAGGACTTCCAAAATTTAGACTTCAGTTCCAGAAATGTGAGCATCAGGCATGTTCAACAATTGGACAATATTTCCTTGGAAACTTTCGAATCAATGCACAAAGATATTTGCGGCGATGGAAGTAAATTCAGTCAGATTGTGGTGAGTATTTTAACAGTAATCTTGCCACCTTTTCAACGCAATCTCAGGGGTTTTTTGATTTTGATTTTCTGGCTATTGTAGCATGCCCTAAAAAGTGCTCTAGCTTAGGTGTAGGCCAAGGTAGTGCAACAGTCAATAGGGATCTTAACACACTATACTACAAGACCAAATCCTCAGGTCTTATTGCTGTCAGCATAAACTTGTTGATCAAAAGGCTTATCCAATAACTAACCGAAAATCCATTAGTTATCTCACTTCCACTTATGGCCAAGCCATCTGCATGACTGAAAGGTAAGGTGAAATTAATGATACATTTGGCTGCACAACAAAAGCAAGCTCTTTCGTTTGGGGCACAAACAATTGACGTTCTCCATGAAGGATGGAAGTGTAACGACCAGATTTGTGTGAGGTACTTTACTTGGACCAATCGGTCGATACGGCGGGGCAAATACGGGACGGGGGCGCGGGCAAACCATTACAATAACAACGGGTAATCGACGGTCGCTTGAACGTGGACAATAAACGCGCTTTGAATTAAAATACGGACGGGGGCCTCGGTTTAAATGCTTTCGAATAGTCGGCCGCTTGCAAATGTATAAAGACGGGGCGAGCGCGGAAAAAACACAAGAATAAGAATCAGAATCAGAATCCGAACGAATGACCAAAATCACGCTTTGCTTCTTCTTTTATATGGCGATTCTGGCCACTCCTTGGACGCTGCGGGAGGTCGAGCTTCTGTCCATCTTCTTCCGCCAATCGTCGTTTCCGGCTACGCTTTTTATGCTTTCTTAGTTACGCCTCTCTAATGCTTTTCTGGTACCGTATGCTTTCTGTGCTTCACTTGCTTTCTACGGTGGGCTTGGCCACGCCTTTGTGCTTCTGTGCATGCTTCCTGTATCGGTTTCTTTGTATACACATGTTTTGTGGGGCCGCTGCTACTGTTACACTTGAGACTACTGTACGGCGGGGCTTCTACGTATTTTACTGTGTGCAGGTGTTGTTTACGATTTTTAGGGGGGATTACGGTAGCTGTGGAATGTGTAGTTTAGTGTAGGTTCTAGGGGAACAGCTGCCGTTTGTGCAAATTAATTAGGGCGTCTTAATTGGGCTACCGGGGTGTGAACGGATCAAAATAAAGTACTTCACGTAATTTTGTAGGAATGTTTGGGTGTGAATCCCAGACATCCTTGAGACGATAAAATGTGAAAATAAAATAATATCTAATAAATGTCTATTACATACAGTATGCTACATGTTTACAGTACTGCTTTAGCAGGTACGTTACAGAAGAAAGGGAGAAATAATGATAGGGCGAAGTGGTGAAGAGAACTCTAGCTCAGAGGATTTGGAGGGGGGATAAAAATTAAGACTAAATAAATGTGCCTTTAAGGGCTAAATGTGACAAACATGATTAATGCATATATTCACAAACGAAACAAAAAAAAAGGTGAAAACAAGTGCATTTCATTATTAATTTTATTTTTGTCAACTTATTTTAGAAGATAATGGATAGCACTGGTTTAGCTGAAGTGTGGTATACAACAGCTGTACACCAAGCTTTTCAGCACTGACTACTACATTCTGGTCACATAGACCTGTATCTGCTGACTACTACCTATGCTATAGCACATGTTAATGTTATAACTTTGCTCTCCTTAAGGCTGAGGTACACTACTGGTCCCTCATCGAACAAACACTTGATCTGACAAGCTTTTTAGGAAAAATTAATCCTATTTGAATTTGTATTACTCTCAACATCTGATAATAATGTTTTATGCTTTACTAAGTGGGAGAACAACTGTTGCAAAATCAGAAAATTGCTTCACTTTACATTTTGGAAATAATATGGGTATAAAGGGAACTGTCTAAAAAAATATTGCCGGGACAGAGAGCAAACTGAACAAAAATCAGTTGGGACAAACTATATTGCATTTTTTCCAAATAAGCTTTGATATGAAAAAATTAACTTTCTTAAAGTTTTATCAACATTCGAAAAATTTCACATCCTAAACACTGAGCCCAATCCTAAGCCTGAGAGTGAGGCTAATCTTAAATATTAGATTGAGCCTAAGCCTAAGACTTGACTGATATATACATTTAATATTTCAAGAATATTGTGGTTGTAAGATTGTTGGATTGGGTCCAAAAACATGTTTACGTCTTTTCCTGAAACTGAAGCAGTCAAAACTGTTTGGCTCATGATGCAGTGTTAAAACCAGCCTGTAGATTAGTAAAAAATTTTTTACATTTCAAAATTGATTTGAAACTAAAGCATTTATTAGTTTATAATTTGAGTCGTATTTCTTCCAGGTATCAAAGTGTTCAGCATGTATGAAAATCAGCTGTCCGATGTGGGAAACCAAGGCGAAAGAATTGGTTTCATTTGTAAGGAGCGGTGATGGAAAGTGTGATAGACCCTGGATGAATATACGAACAGGTGTCATAAATTTCATGAGGGAAGTTCATGGATTGAATCTGAATACAAGTTATCAGCCCTATCAACTTTACTTTGATCCATTTGTTCCAATGACATCATTTCCAATCCATTTGATTGGCGGCTTTTTCATTGATCCAATATTGGTTAATAAGCCAACAATGAAAACTATAGATTGTTACAAGCGGATTTGTGACTCAAAAACACAAGAACAGCCATGCTTGAATTATTCAGAGGTGGTTTTACAAGAGAGGGGAATTGATTGTTTCCAATGGGAGTACAAAGCAAGCTACCTTCCCCCACATTCCCTCGATGCTTCACACATTTTTCCATGTCAGTATCAAAAAGCAATACTTATGCTAGCATATCCTCCGTTTGAGAATTGGCAAGTGCGTGAACATAAACCATTGTTCTTGTGGTATAAGACACTGTCCAATATTGGTGGAACCTTGAGCATTTGGACAGGTGCAAGTGTTTTATCCATCCTTCACTTATTCAAGGTTTTTTGCTATGTGTACTACAAACCCAAATGTAGAGTTGGGGATAACCAGCAGATTGCAAATCCACCAGTTTGAATCACAAAGCATAGAAAGAATGATAACAGTAAGTTTTTTGTTCAGTTTTTTGGTTCATTTTGTTTTACATTATTAAATGGGAGTGTGAATTGTTGTGTCATGTCTTTGTTGTGGATAATAAAATATTCATGGCACTTGAAGAAATTTGCATAGTAAACATGGTAATATGGCCTGTCATTTCAGGGTGAAAAAATTGGGAGAGTAACAAATCATATGCAATACAAAAGTGCATTTGATTTCCATCAGCAACTTCCAGCAGGCCTTATGTAAAATAAGGTAGTCACATAGTACAATGTGACCCAAAGAGTAAAAGAATTTACATGGTAACCTCTTCAGTCCATGTTAGTATAAATAATCCACTAATTAGGCATGGATAAGCGAGAAAAGTAATATTCAATGTTGATGTATATTAGTCTTCCCACTACCCATTATTTAGGTGTAGAAAGCACTTTATAAAAGTAGTGCAATAATTACTAATTAGAATACAACACTTAATAAAATATGATTAATTAATGTATAGGCATGAGCAGTAATCCAAGTGGAACCACTCAGACATACTTTTGTTTCCCGTTGATCTACTCCTCAGATAGAGAAAGTGGTCAAAATGTTTTCCTCTGTTTTTTCCAAGCCATTTCTCCCTCAGAAAGCCGCACATATGTTTCATTGAAATGTTTTTGAAATTTTGCTAGAATTCTGATATCAATAAAGCATCACATTCATCCAAATAAGCCCGCAACTCACTGTATGTGTTTTTTAAATTATTTCTGCCGTGAGAACTAATTCAAAATTATTGTATAATCTGTTCAAGCAATAAAAACATAAAATTATACATAAAAATTTGATTTGGGATATGTGGAATATTTTTCTCACCAAATTTTCGAGTCAGCCAAAAGATGCTGTTTGAAAGCCTGATATTTTCACAAAACACGAAGAGACAAAAAATTCTTTACATGACGTTATAATGGATAATTTCATGTGAGTAAGTGCATGAAGACAAGAAATTGATGGGTTTTCTGACTGTAAAATCTTGGCCATATTAATTCAAAGCATGAGAATAGAAAAAGTTCAAAAGAATCATGAAAAAATTGCCATTGAGACTGACAGTTCAGTTCACTGACATTGTCTAAAGTATAGCGAGAATAGCTTGTATCATATTTGTAAACACAAAACTTTATAGGCAAAAATAGTACATTTTTTATAGAAAAGTGCATAAGATAACCCCCATTTGCTGTGGCTATTACACTAAACTGAGGGTTAAGGAAAACATTAAACTTCTGGTTCTGAAGTCCAAATTCTCTGAATGCTCTGACTTTCTATCAAATAATCCAAGAGTATATTAACCTTGAATGAGTTGAGAAATCAATCATCAGGCTCTATATCATCACAAGTCAGTGCTCAAGAAACAGATCAATGATTATGAGCAGACAGGTTAGTAGAGAAAATTTGTTGAGTATTGACTTCCTGAAATTATAGAGAAATTGCAAATATATATTTTAATCATTTGGTTCAAATTTTCTGTTCAAATGTTGTAAAGAACAGTAATCTTCTATAAAATTAATATGCCATCTGGTGGGGTAACAACTTGCAAAGCCTACTTTGAATGTAGCTTTCGAATTCAGTTCAAACTAAGAAACAAACTGATGATGTAAGATATTACAAAAGTTGGTGTCCATTGCTCTAAGAACTATTCAGGACAGATATAATCCTCTACCAATTATAAGATAAAATATTGAAGATTACTGCATATATTCCCTGTGCAACCTTTTAATTTTTTTCTCCAAAAATGTTTTTCACTCAATTTGAATGTTTTCACGTTTCCAACAAGCCACATTTTCTTCTAAACATCTCTCACTGCTGCAGCCACATAGTCACTGAATTTTCAATAACTTTCCATTTAGCATTCAATCAGTTTTTTGTTAGTCCATTTCCTATAATTCAGTTTGTTGATTCCTGTTGCTCCACTAATGTTATCTGTAATAAGTGGCTAATTGATGTTATGCCCGAATTCGCATTTTTTATGCAATATTAAGAACTCTGCATTACTCGAGTTTAATTGACATCTCATGCAAACTTCAACAGTATCATTTATGGAAACATAAAATGAAATGTCTGCATAATAACAGAAGATTATAGATTAGATAATAACATTAGATTAGTATCTAGCTGCGTCCAAATCTGAATCAGTGTCTAATGGAGCAGATCACCTGTATCCAGCTCTCGATTCATGGAACAAATTCCCAATTACCCTATTCAGAACAGAAACTGGATAGAGGAAAGTTGATCACCCCGACCTGGATCTAGAAGATTAAACATTCAGGATCTGTTAAATCAATTAAATATAGAATTAAATTTAATATATAGGATTAAATCTTCTTTTCCAAAGAAGGTCTTACTGAGAAACTGCCTGAGCCCACAGCTGACATTGAAATTAGCCTCCACCAGCTAATGTATAGGCTGATTGAATATTTAACTATAAGAAGATAAAATTCAATATATTGTTCTTATTCCCAACAAGATTCCTTAAAATTTAGCATTTTGGTTCAATACTGGATCCATATAACTAAAATTCATGATTCATTTGAAAAATTCAAGATTATCAAGATTGTGAAATATGGAAGTCTTTATCAACCAGAAATCTCACTTCCCTTGGTGGCCAAATTATATCTACTCTTGCATGGAAGTATGAATAGTTGAATTTCTATAAATCAACAGATTGCATCCAATACTGATTCATTTCTCTAGTCACATTGATCCATAGTTGATGAGAACTCTAACTGCGCTACAATCTAGTCAAATGTTATAATTTTTCACTGCTCAAGGCTGCAGTTTACTACTAATTTGTTATGGAACAATTAGCTTATCTGGCAAGCTTATTCTAAAAAATTGAATGTATTTGAATTTGCAGTACTTTCAGCTTTTATTAATAACAAATCCCAGTATTTTAAAACTGTCAATATCACTGCGATTCATACTGGTTAGATATGCATGATAATATAAGTGGATAATTTTTTCAGCATCAACATTTCCTAAATGAATCAAAAGTTGCATTATGTCAAAGAAACAAATTAGAAATTCACGTTCAAAGATGATGGCGCAATAGTGCTCCCTGCTAAACAGCTTGATTTTGTAGTCAGGTAACACATTTTGAATCATTTTGAGCTCCTCGATACAGCAAGGATTATGATGATTGGCTAAGCTGGCTTTGTCCTTCAACTCTATAGCTTTTCGTTTTTGCAGAGTATAGGGACTAAAATCTCTTTTAGGAATACTGTCATACTGATATGCTGGATCATCTTTCTTGAGTCTTCCTATGGCTGTGACAATGGTTCAGGGGTACTACTTTTGACCATCAGGTGCAAGCAAAACACATAAGGTCTTTTTATGTAAAAGTATCCTACCCACCAACATATATAGAAAATCTGGTCATATGGAACTTGGCCCAGATGGCCTAGTGGATAGTGCTCTTGACTCACAAAGTCAAAGCTCACAGTTTAAACCTCGCTCCAGTTGAATTTTGGAAAAAAAGTTGTAGAATGCCTGTAAAGGGCAATAGGATTACTCCTGAAACATCACTCATCCATATTGTTCTGTTACATATGTTGTATTGTTGTGTTATATTGTGTGTTATAATATGGCATTTCACCATTTTTATGTGGTTGTACAGGCCAAAAAGCAGAAATGAGTTATCATTCGCCTCATCGGCATTGGAATCCTGCATAGAAAAAAATATTTGACAAGACTTGATGATACGTGACCTTTCCATTTTCTAGTTTTTATTTATAATCTGTACATTTTCTTACTTTTTGATGTTCTTTCGCTTTTTTTCTTGCCAGATTGTAGTAGCCCTGCCTGTAAAGAAAAAAATCTTCAAATTGATTAAAATGTACCTTCTTAAAACTATTCAAGACTGTTCAAAATTCACATCCAACTCACCTTTCCAGCATGGCCCAAGTTTCACATTCACCATTTTCTTTGTCAATTTAACTCCTTTGTTCACACACTCATCCAATCTAAAACATGAGCTGAGAACCAAAAAGGGCGAGGTTTACAAATACAGAGATCATAGGTTCAGAAATTTGCACCTGCAAATAATTCACTTCTTGACAACTCAACAGCCTGCATAAAGCCCTGCCTGGTGCCCCTTAACTTTTACATTTGAAAGCATATGTCTAAACCTTATTTGACTTTTGTATTTGTTGTATCTTGAAAAATGATTGCACCAAATTGAAAAAAGATTAGCCCTGGGATAATTTGGAAATATCCGGTTGGATAACTAGCTAAGTTTAATATGGCTAAGTAATGCAACATACAATAGTAACATACTGAATAATACTATAAATTAAAAAATGAATATACATAACAAGACAGCTTATTTACCATCACTGACAATGGTGAATATTGTAGAATGTGAAAGAATATTATAGAATATTGTGGAAGGTTCTAGAACTTTGCAGAAAAATGCAGTACATGAAATTTGACTGCACATCTTATCACATGATCATACTGTAAGGTATGCATCACTTGTACTTGCACATTGTTCAGCATGATCATACTGTAAGATATATATCCCTATTATATGCTGCCAGTTAGGTGCAAACCAAACACATAAGGTCTTTTTATATAAAAGTATTCTAGAGTGTCTTGGCACCTAGTTTCCCAAATATACACTAGTGAAAATTTCACATCAAGTTATACAATTGCCTTAGTTTTTTCAGCACAGGCCCGGAAAATATTAAAATTTGTGTATTGTAACTGTATTTTTTGTATAAACAACAAATATCACATGGCGCTTTAAAAATTTTACTCAAAGAATATTGAAAAATTCTTAATTTTCATACCATTTTTTATTTTTCTGCTGAGCTTTGCCTCCTGACAAGAAAAGAGACAGAAAACTTTTTTCTAGCTACACATTGGATGGCAAGGCAGTGCTATAAGCGAAACCTACATTTCATTAGTTATTCGAAATAATTTTGGCAACATCATATTTGCATTTTTTGCTGTATATTAAATTAGGTTCACTGTAATGCATAATCATTATATCTGCATATCTCACTGCATATTGAATTACTACCTTTATTCCATATGACGAAAAACTATATTTGCATTTTTAGCCTTGTATGAAACGAATGTGTTCACTAATATAGTTGATTTTCCCAACATTGTATGATTTTTTAGTGCTTCCAAAGGATTAACAGCTCTACATAGGTTAGTTGGTCTCTCTGTGTGCAGTATTCTACCATAGGACAAGGTTGAAAATAGGTTAGCCTTAATATAATTTGTAAATACTAGCTTGGGAATAGTTAGTTTAATAAGGCTAACTAACACAACATACAATAGAGACATACTAAATTGTACGATAAAAAAATGAATGACTATACAAAATAATACAGCTCATTTACCATCACTGAAAATTGTGAACATTGTAGAATGTGAAAGAATATTACAGAATATCGTGGAAGGTTCCAGAACTTTGCAGAAAAATGCAGTACATGAAATTTACCTGCACATCATATGAATCGATCGTGCTGTAAGGTATGCATCACTTGTACTTGCACATTGTTCAGCATGATCATACTGTAAGATATATATCACCATTATATTTCGCCAGTCAGGTGCAAACAAAACACATAAGGTCTTTTTATGTTAAAGTATCCTAGAGTTTGTATCAGTTGTCATTAGATCTAAGTGGGGGATCTTTTTTTCTTTTTCATTTTTCTGGCCTAAAATCAAAAGGCATGTTATTTATGTTGAGAAATATGTCCTTGCGTAATTTGGGCATTTGATATCTGCATCAAACAAAGGTTGCATAATAGTTATTACTGGACCAAGCGGCTTAGTGACAGGTTGCCTGATTGTCCACTGCTGGCCCATATCAGTAGGCAAAACTAGCAGGATCCAATTAAGCTTTATATATGCTCAGGCCACCTACCAGAAAAATCCAGGCTACACAGGAGTTTGAACATGGTTCCTGAGACTAGTAGTTGGAGGCATTAACCACTAGACCAATGTGGCCCAAGAAATGCATTCAACACACAAGCCTCAAATTGAGACCTGTAATAAATTCACAACTCTTGTCCAATTGCAACAGAATGCAAACTTATTTCGAGCAGCATATAGAAATAGAATTTTTCTATAAACTCGTCGAACTTTGCAATTGGCTATATGGCCATCTTTTTACTCATAGATTTTTGCATTAAAACGTTGCATGTGATTACTGATCATTTGTATAATTTTTTTAAATTAAATCATGAATAATAAATTTGAAAAAACACATTTTTTCGCACTTTTTTCACATCAAGTTTTCATACCTACTGAACTTCGCCTTGTAAGAATGGTGTTCTTTTTTCTCTTATTGGGTATTCGTTTCAAAAAATGGTGGTGCATGTGCAAAACCTGGATTTGATTATTTATTCAAGAAATTTATGGGAACATCGTATCTGCCTTTTTTGCTGTATATTAAATTAGGTTCCTTGAAATGTATGAACAAAATATTTGCATATCTCGCTGTATATTAAATTAATACGTTTATTCCAATATGACAAGATATTACATTATTTGCATATTTCGCCCTGTATCAAACCAACATGTTTACTACAATAGTTTATTTTTCCTATAATTTCCTAGTGCTTCGGAAGGATTCGCGATGCTACATAGGTTCGTTGCTCTTTGCATGTGGGGTATTACAGTGTATGTGAAAACGAATAACTGGGTTCACAATACAGTACACTATTCCACATATGTTGTGTCTTGAATAATGACCGACAGATTTGAAATTAGATTAGCTTAAGAAAATTTTTGAATACTAATTTGTGAATAGCAAGGTTGAATTTGGAAAATTGTTAATGATATTGTTGCCAAGGACTTAACCAACCAGTTAACAACACACCTGAAATATTTTTTCCTTCCTTTGCTGTTTTTTAATATTTTTTGTGCTTTTCTTTGTTTTTAGTTGTTTCAGGTTTTCTTACTATTTATTGTTTCATTTTTCTGTTTTTTTCACTTTTTTAAGTTTTTTGCAGACTTTTTTCCTTGCTTTTTTCCTTTCTTTGAATTTGTGTTTTTTTCATTTTCATTTTTTTAATGTTTGGTTCCTTTATTATTTATTTAGTTGTATGTTAGTTTGTTGGATTTTTCTTCTTTCGTTTCTTTCCTATTCTACTTTTTTTGCTTTCTTTATTATTTATTCTAAATTTTTTGATTTAATTTTTTTTTATTTTTGCGCTTCTTTTATTCCTAAATTTATTTATGCTACTGTCATTATTCTTGTTGTTTTTTCTTCCACTGGTTTATTTTTCATTATTTTTGGTGTACTGAAACAGTAAAAAGGGTGAAAATTATGGATTTCTCCTACATTTTCAGGTGAATGCAGGGAAATGAAAATTTTTATGCGCAGTCAATGTTTCCTATCAGCATGTTCAAAGGTTCTGGGATGTGGATTTGCTAAATTTGCAATTTTGCTGTATATGAAATCACAAGACATTTATTCAAATGCCGAAATGTTTCATTTGCCTATCCCACTGTATATATTCTGAATATAATTTACTTTTCTAACCTTGCACAATGTATTTCAAAGCAATATTTTTATTTCATGTCCAGCTGTTTTGGTTACCTGCTTTTCCAGTGCATGGAATACTGTAGTGTATATAACTTTCCATTTAGACTACAGTACTCCACATTGTTTATTCTAAATTTTTTGATTCAATTTTTTTTTATTTTTGCGCTTGTTTTATTCCTAAATTTATTTATGCTACTGTCATTATTCTTGTTGTTTTTTCTTCCACTGATTTTTTTTTATTATTTTTGATGTCCTGAAACAGTAAAAAGGATGAAAATTATGGATTTCTCCTATATTTTCAAGTTAATGCAGGGAAATGGAAATTTTTAGGAACAGTCAATGTTTCCTATCGGCATGTTGAAAGGTTGTTGATTGTGGATTTGCTAAATTTGCATTTTTGCTGTATATGAAATCACAAGACATTTATTCAAATGCCGAAATGTTTCATTTGCCTATCTCACTGTATATATTCTGAATATAATTTACTTTTCCAACCTTGCACTATGTATTTCAGAGCAATATTTTTATTTCATGTTTGGCTGCTTTGGTTACCTGCTCTTCCAGTGCATGGAATACTGTAGTGTATGTAACTTTCCATATAAACTACAGTAATCCGCATTCTAGAAAAGTCATCACTAGCATGATGACAGGTTGGCATTTTTCTATCAGGATCACTTTCAAACACTGAACTTTCATCCTTGACTGATGAAAACATTCTTGGAAATTGTTTTTGCGCAATTATTTATCTGGCTTCAATCCAAGAATTTACCCTTTAATGCACTAATAGCTGGAAGACAAACTTTTTTTGGAATAAATAAGTGAAAAGTTGAACAACAAGAATAGATTATCTAATTCTGACCCTTTTACTCTGCATTTTTTCAGCAGGTTCCAATCTGCTTCGAATATATATCTTTGCAAGGTGATTCAAGTTCCAAAAATTATGTTACGCAGTAAGCTTTCTCAGGCTTAATGTACATTTTTTTGTTGATTCGGTCATTTTTTACAGTTATGCAATTTTCGACCAACATTTTTGCTTTGATGATGACCAACTTACTAGAGTGTGCTGAAAAGAAGGACATCATTTATCACGTTCATGGCTCAGTGACGGGTGGCGCCAAAAATGTATATGTCACACTGCAGCTGCACTTTAAACAAGATTTTACAATATTTGATCCGAACAGTAAGTGATATTTTGGTAGGATGCCACATCAAATGTTCTTATTTTTTCAGGTTTGAAACATCAACCAGCAAGTCTTCTTGGTAAGTGATCAGTTAAAAAGTGGAATTTAATTTTTAAAAATTCTGAACTAAATATTTTAAAAATTTAAATCTCAATATAGAGGAAACAATAAAAATTTGTACTGATTCATCATGCATGAATAAAGTGGAACATGTTCGAACCAAGGTTCCAGATGGAGTTGAGCCATCTTCTGAAGAGTAAGTTGTTTGAAGATTATGTGCATTTTTGTGTTATAGCAAATATCAGGAATTCTTTTTTCAGATACTATGAAATCTTCGAATTTTGGACCAATAATATAATTTATCCCGATCAAAGTTATCAACTGATTTTTGGTCGTGAAAAATATAGAAAAGAAGTAGTGCCAATGACATTCTACAAAATTGTCCGTCAAGGCTCCATTTGGGGTGAAGACAAAGGAGAAATATTGAGCAGACAGGATCAAGCTATAAATGTTAGAATGGAGAAAGAGTGAATGAATTGATTGATCTTTTTTTAAATTTTAACTTTTTTTGTACCATTCTAAAGAGTAAATAATACAAAACATATTTAATAGAATTCATTAAATAGATAATAGTTTTTTTTTGTTTTCAACATGGTCCTATGTTATAAAGTACAAAAAATCTTCTTTGATTTTTTGACATGTATGTCATAGCAAAGCATACTTCTGTGTTATAACGTTTTCGCATCTTATAACATGATCCTATGTTACAACATTCTCCTATGTTATAACTTATAGATTTATTTCAGCACTTTTTGACATGTTATAAGATGATACTATGTTGCAACATAATCGTATCTTAAGACAAGAAACCATGTTGTAAAACACAAAAAAAAAGTTTCTATTTTTCGACATGTCATAACATACTGACGTACTCTAACATATTCCTATGTCACAACATGGGGCTATGTTATAACATGAAATTTTTTTTTCATATCTCGACATGGTCCTATGTTATAACATATAAAAAATCTTTCTTTAATTTTTTCACATGTTATATTATACTGACATTCTCTAACATAGTCGTCTATTATATCATACAAAATTTTTTTTCATATTTCTCCATATTTTATAACGTAATAACGTGTTTCAACATGCAAAAAAAAGTTTTCTTCTGTTTTTTTGACATGTCGTAACTTACTGACATGTTATAACACCATCCAATGTTGAAACATACAAAAAATGATTGTTCTTTCCTGGAAATATCATAACATACTTATATGTTACAAAATAGCTTTCTGTTATAACACGATCCTATGCTATAACAAGGTCCTATCTTATGACATACAAAATTCTTTTTTGACTTTTTCGACATTATATAACATACTAAGATGTTATAATGTAGTCCTATGTTATAACATTATCCTGTGTTATAGCATAGTCCCTTGTTATAGGGTGGTCTTACGTTATAACAATGAAAAAATTTGTTTTCGACATGTACAACATTATGACATGTTATGATATAGTCCTTTTTGTTTTGATAGTCTAATTTTATAACATACTGACATGTTATAACATAATGGTATGTACTCATATGTTTTAACATACAAAAAATGTTTCTTCTTTCCTCAACACATCATAACATACTTATATATTATGACATAGTTTTGTGTTATATAAGCTCCTATGCTATAACATGGTCCTATAAGTTGGATTTTTTTCTATATTTTTCTTTAAATTTACTCCGAAAAATTATTTTTGGCTCCCAACGATTTTTTTTCTGCAGAAATTTTCACTGACTTAAATCCAGCAGTTGAATTTTAACCCAAGTTAAACCCAAGGAATAGATTTTTAGCTAAAAATTAAATTTCTTCCCCTTTGTTCTTTTTCTTATGAAAAAGTTTGGAAAATTTCTGGTGAGTTTCAATCAAAAAAATTCTTGTCGAAAACAAAATTTTTTTCTAAATTTTCTATGAAATCTAGTCTACAATTGCAATTTTGTGCTGAAAAAAAACAGTTTCTTAGAAAAAAGTTTGAAAAATTTTCCATGAAATCTATGCCAAAATTGATACATTCTGCTAAAAGCAATTTTTCATAGAATTTTTCATAAAATCTAAGGCAAAATTGAAAATTTTCTGGTTAAGAAAAATTTTTTTCCTCAAAAAGTTTCTTGAGTAAACCTGGCCGACAATTGGGATTTTTCACATACATAAGTCTTTTGTATGGAAAAAATACATAAGTCTTTTTTTTTCACATACATAATGCTAAAATTGACAAATTTCAGCTCAAAAAATCTTGCTTTACAAGAAATTGGTAAAATTTTTCATAGATTTTGAATGAGCTAGAAGTGAAATTCTTGGATCGAAGCTGCACAATTCAGTAAAAATTATCAAAAAAACACTTTTCTACGAAAATTCCGAGAATTTAAACAAAAAAATGCGAAATTTCCCCTTAAAAAAAGTTCTTTTTGATTGAAAATTCTCATCTTTAGCCAGAAGAATGAATAATTTTGTACTAATTTTTGCAAAAATTTTTATTAAAAATTCTAATTTTATACTCAAAAAAATTTTTTTTCTACAAAAATTTGCAAAATTTCCCTACAAGTATCTAAGGGTAAATGTTGAAATTTCAAGTTGGAAAAAACACTTTTGTGCTGGAATTTGTCAATTAAATGAAAAGTTCGAATTTTTCTCTCATGAGAAGAAACATTTTTCTACAAAAGCGTGAAGTATATGCAATGATGAAGCAGAGACAATGCTGAAGCATAGACAATGCTGAAGCACAGGCAATGCTGAACCATTCAGGTATCATCACTTTACACTTTTTGCATGATTATGACCTCATCGAGTTAGAAATCTAACTTTACACTGGCTAATTAGAATTGAAGTGTCTTAACAGAGTCAGTTGATCAAGATCGGACTAATTTGCACAAACAAGTGTAACCAGGTGAAAAGTGCATATTTCTGAACTTTGCACTCCAGGGATATACTTTCCAGTGTCTTTACACAAACAAAATTTGAACAATGTTTACATTCTTTCTAGCATCACATTGCATCAAACAATATGGCGTGTTCATATCATAGTGATGCCCTACAGCATACTTTACACCATGCTGATGTGTATATAATCTTTACACCATCGGACTTATTTGTATTTAGTGATAATATTTTAAACAAATAAATCAACCCAACTTTGAAGCACGTCCGCTCTATCGGCGCCTAGTTTCTCAAATATCAACTAGTATCAAACCAGTTTTTTCAATACAGGCCTGAAAAATAATAAAATTTGTACATCGTAACTGTATTTTTAGTATAAAATAACAAGTATCACATGGCGCTTTACAAATTTTATTTAAAAAATCTTGAAAAATTCTGAATTTTCACACCATTTTTTTTATTTTTAAGCTGTGCTTTGCCTCGTGACAACAAAAGACTGAGTATTTTTTTTCTAGCTAGCTACGTACACTACAAGGCAGCACTATAAGCGAAACCTACATTTCATTAGTTATTCAAAAAAATTATGGGAACATCAAATTTGCATTTTTTGCTGTATATTAAATTAGGTTCACTGTAATGCATAATCATTATATCTGCATATCTCACTGTATATTAAATTAATGCCTTCATTCCAATATGACGAAAAATTATATTTGCATATTAAGCCTTGTGTTGAATGAAATTTTTCACTACAATAGTTGATTTTCCCAACATCGTATAATTTTTTAGTGCTTCCAAAGGATTAACAGCTCTACATAGGTAAGTTGGTCTTTCTGTGCGCAGTATTCTACTATAGGACAAGGTT
Source organism: Romanomermis culicivorax (assembly GCA_963922205.1). Classification (NCBI taxonomy): domain Eukaryota; kingdom Metazoa; phylum Nematoda; class Enoplea; order Mermithida; family Mermithidae; genus Romanomermis; species Romanomermis culicivorax. Next base: position 71,382 of record CAWUHX010000463.1, read on the forward strand.
GAAAGTAGGTTAGCCTTAATATAATTTGTAAATACTAGCTTGCGAATAGTTAGTTTAATAAGGCTAACTAAGACAACATACAATAGTAGCATACTAAATTGTACAATAAATAAATGAATGACTATGCAAAATAATATAGCTTATATACCATCATGGAATATTCTAGAACATTGTAGAATAAACATGAAGAGAATATTATGGAATATTGTGGAAAGTTCTAGAACTTTTGCGGAAAATGTACCTGCACATCATGTACTTTGATCATACTGTAAGATATGTATCATGGAAGATACCTGTCAGATGCACATTTTGATTGCCATAGCTTTGCCTTCCAGTATCCATTTGTCTTCAAACCTCTTTCTTTCGTCCATGTGATTAATAATTAAAACATTCTCTGCAAATGTTTTTGCAGTTGTTTGTCTTGCTATCATCCATGAATTTCACCTCTAACGCAGCAATTTGTTCAATTTAGACAAATATCCTCAAAAAATTGAAGTGAATTGTGTAAAAAGCTGATTCAGGTTTTTTAACCCCATGGTTGTTACTATTGAAGGCACTGTTTTTTTCTTCAAATAGGGTCTTTTGAGGAAAAACATTTCGGAATGAAGAAAAAAATTTTGACAAAGGTTCTGATTGTGGAAAAAATTTTTGGGAAATCAAAACCGAAAAGTTGCGTTTTGATGAATTTGAACGGGACAAAATCTCAAATTTGTTCAGCGCTTTGCACCAGTCATGGGCGTAATAATATGGATTTTCTATCAGGCGCAGGCAGCTGTTAGCATATCTACTTCGACTTTCTAATTAACACTCAACAGTTTCTATCAATCAAGTTAGCTCGTTTCATTTTCTCATCATCAACAGTCAATTATTTCGCAAAAAATATTTTTCATCAATTTTCTCAATTTTTTTCTCTCGATTCTCAGAATTTTCTAAACGTTTGCAACTTGAACTTTTGAGTTTATTGAAGATGTAAATTGAAGACATCATTCTAGACTGCAATTTTGGAACTTATATTCCCCAATATCTGTTGGAGAGATTTATTTTCAAGCATTTTTGAATATGAAAACCCCAAAACTTTTCCCGCGCTTCGTGCCAGAATGAGGGAACAAATTACACTTCAACACTTTCATTTTAATTTACTTCTTAACGCTGTGAAGATTTATTTTCCAGTGTTTTAGAAGGTGAAAATCCAAAAATTTTTCTGCCGCTCCAAGCCGGGTTAAGAACTAAATACAATATGATGATTCTAATTGGAACCACAGAAATGTTAATAGTGGATAACTTCATGAGAACTCTATCATTAACATGCTTTATCCACTCTTGTAGAACACCGAAATATTCTTCATGAGCTCGTTTTATCTGACATAATGAAAACTTTCTCAATTTTTTTCCTCATTTCTGGAGGTTTCCGACTCCAAATACAACAAAATGCTTGGGTATGCTCCTAAAATGCATAAAAACATATGTAGCAACATTATATTTATTTTATGTTTTTAAAAATGTGGAAAATTTTTGGACAATGAGGAAATGAATTTTGGGTCTGGTTCTCATGAGGAAAAAATCTTCGAGGAAAAAAACGGTGGATTGAAAGTTGCTGAAAATTTTCTTCAATTGAAGCTCATCTGTTCAAACACTAAGATTTGCATGTACTAATATACAAAAATTTTGCAGATATGGTCTATTTTATATACATTTTTGGTTTGATGTTTGCTCAATTGCTGAAAAGTTTGGAACCACAAGAGACTGCTCAAACCTATCACATAAGTGGCAAGGTGACTGGTGGTGTCAAAAATGTATCTGTGTTTCTCGACCGTTTTCCTAACAGGCATTGTGGTAAGTAACTAAAAACAATGTATAACATTTCTTTGAATTCCACCATAATTTGTTGTTCAATAGCCATAGATTTAGAGCTTTGTATCGATCCATTATGCCGTAATATGAGTGAGCAGGTTCAAACAAAGTCACCAAACAGAATAGCTTCATCTAAAGAGTGAGTTTTTGAAGGTGCTGGTTGTACAGATATCATAATTTTTATTTTTCAGTTACTACGAAACATACGAATTTTGGACCCGGCTCAATGTTACATCTCGGCCTGAATATTATCATTTAATCTTTTGCTGGGAAGGCATGAAAAGAGACAGCGTTATATTATTACCGCAAGTTGATGTCAATGATGGAACAAAAGTCATGGTACCAATCAAAACAGATCGAGTCGTAGATATTGAAATGAAAAAAAGTACATTTCCAAATGAGGAACCTTTCCACTGCTCTTTCAAACGTCGTTTATGTAAATTCAACTCACCTGTTGAAGATGATTGAATTGTGAGTGTTGTTGAAATTATGACGTGAATAAATTCTGACAATAAACGAATACAGTTTTCGAATGCAAGAGAAGTCGAAAAAATCAGTAAAAAAGATCAAACAGACACTTTTTATTCACAAAATCCAGCTACAGCAATTACCAGAAATGGTCCACAAAAGCTGATCCAACGTGGCAACATTCATTGTTGCCATGAATGATGAGAAGTATCTGTGCAGTTTATTAGGTATGCAATGTCCATTGCTGCGTTGCAAGTGGGCTCAAGCTTAGGCTGAGGCTTAGGCTTAAGCTTAGGGTTAGGCTTAGGCTTAGGCTTAGGCTTGGGCTTAGGCTTGGGCTTAGTCTTAGACTTAGGCTTAGACTTAGGCTTAGGCTTAGGCTTAGGCTTAGGCTTAGGCTTAGGCTTAGGCTTAGGCTTAGGCTTAGGCTTAGGCTTAGGCTTAGGCTTAGGCTTAGGCTTAGGCTTAGGCTTAGGCTTAGGCTTAGGCTTAGGCTTAGGCTTAGGCTTAGGCTTAGGCTTAGGCTTAGGCTTAGGCTTAGGCTTAGGCTTAGGCTTAGGCTTAGGCTTAGGCTTAGGCTTAGGCTTAGGCTTAGGCTTAGGCTTAGGCTTAGGCTTAGGCTTAGGCTTAGGCTTAGGCTTAGGCTTAGGCTTAGGCTTAGGCTTAGGCTTAGGCTTAGGCTTAGGCTTAGGCTTAGGCTTAGGCTTAGGCTTAGGCTTAGGCTTAGGCTTAGGCTTAGGCTTAGGCTTGGCTTAGGCTTAGGCTTAGGCTTAGGCTTAGGCTTAGGCTTAGGCTTAGGCTTAGGCTTAGGCTTAGGCTTAGGCTTAGGCTTAGGCTTAGGCTTAGGCTTAGGCTTAGGCTTAGGCTTGCTTTGGTTTCTGATTATACAAATGACAAAGATTTGCCAAATACAAAATGGTCGGTTAACGATGCTGCTCCAACGCGTTGTTATAAACTGATCCCATCAACACTTTTTTGGTGATATATGAAGCCAAAGAAATTGCCAAGCAGAATTCAAGGTACAACTCTGCGAATGTTCAAAAATCTGTCTACAATAATTATCATCAAGGTTGAACTCGAAAAAATGGTTAATAATATTGTTGCCAAGAATTTAATGGACGAATAGACACATTGTTTGCTGTATTTTTTGGTTTTTTCTCACTTTTTTTCTATAGATTTATTTATTTTTTGTGACTTTCTTGTTAAGGGTGTATTTAGTAAGTTACTTTTTTCCAGGTTTTCTAATCATTTCTTATTTCATTTTTGCTTTGGTTTTTTCTTCACTTTTTACGTTTTCAGTTTTTTGCATCCTTTTATCTTGCTCTTTTTTGTTTCTTTGGTTTTTTTCAATTCACATTTTTCTACATTTGTTTCCACCATTGTTCATTTATTGTATGCATTCGTTAGTGTTTTCTTCTTCTTTTTGTTTGCGACTTTTCTTTGTATTTCTGATTTTTTCGTTTTTTCTCTCCTCTTGGGCTTTTCTACTTTATTTCTGCTATTTTTGTTATTTTTTGGTATTTTCTTTTTTTGATTTTTTTCCTTGATTCCTTTTTTTAAATTTTTTCTGGATTTTTTCCTTCTTTTTTGATTATTTCTTTTGATTTTTGTTGTTTAGTTGATTTTTTTCTTGTTTTTTTGAGTATTTTTTTAATTTTCATTTTTTTTAATTTCCTGCGTGTTGTTCTAGGCCTCAATCAACAACCGCAAAGTTCATTTTCGAGGAACGGATCACGTCATCAGGGCCCAAAATCGTCGCCCAATAGTTTGATGGGCGCCTTGGGCAGCCCTAAAAAAGCGTCTGGAGCGCGGCGCTTCCTACCAGGCCATGTACGATTATACGGCCCACGATACTGATGAAGTGAGAATTAATTAATTATTGATTAAATAATTGGTTATTGATTAATTGATTAATTAATTAATTACTGATTGATAAATCAGTAAATTATTGATTGATTAATCGGTTGGTCGATTTATTAATTAATTGCTTCATTGATAAGCGATTTATTGATTAATTGATCTATTGATTTATTGATTTTTTGATCAACTGCTTTATTGATTAATTGATCTATTGATTTATTGATTTTTTGATCAACTGCTTTATTGATTAAGTGATTAATTGATTTACTCGTTAATCGATTAAATTGGTTCAGTGACTATTTGATTGATTGATTAATTGATTTATTGATCAATAAGCTTATTGGTCCACGTTTATTTAATAAGTGATTTATTGAATAATTATTTTTTTGATTAATTAGTTATCGATTGATTGATTAATTGATTGATTAATTGACCGATTAATTATTAATTGATTAATTAATTATTAATCGATTGATTAATTATTAATCGATTGATTAATTATTAATCGATTGATTAATTAATCGTTTATGGATTGATTTATTGATTAATCGATTCTTTGTATATTGATCGATTGGTTAATTAAATTATTGATCAATTAATTTATTGATTAATTGATTTATTGATTAGTTGATTAATAAGTTTACTGATTAATTAAATTATTGGTCTATTGATTAATTGCTTCATTTATTAAATGATTTATTGACTACTTGAATTATTTATTTATTAATTATTTATTTATTCATTATTGATTGATTGATTAATTGAATTATTGATTAATTGAATTATTGATCAATTGAATTATTGATTAATTGAATTATTGATTAATTGAATTACTGATTAATTGAACTATTGATTAATTGAACTATTGATTAATTGAATCATCGATTAATTGAATTATTGGTTAATTGAAGTATTGATTAATTGAATTTTTGATTAATTGAATTATTGATTAATTGAATTATTGATTAATTGAATTATTGATCGATTGAATTATTGATCGATTGAATTATTGATTCATTGATTTATTAATTATTGATTGATCAATTAATAAACTTATTGATCTATTGATTAATTGAATTATTGATCAATTGAATTATTGATCAATTGAATAATTGATCAATTGAATTATTGATCAATTGAATTATTGATCAATTGAATTATTGATCAATTGAATTATTGATCAATTGAATTATTGATCAATTGAATTATTGATCAATTGAATTATTGATCAATTGAATTATTGATCAATTGAATTATTGATTTATTGAATTATTGATTTATTGATCAATTAATTATTGATTGATTAATTAATAAATTTATTGATCTATTGATTAATCGTTTTATTTATTAATTGATTAGTTGATTAATTGATTTTTTGATTTTTCGATTATTTAGTTATCGATTGATTGATTGTTTTATTGGTTGATTGAGTAATTGCTAATTGATTGATTTATTGATTAACCGACTAATTGGTATATTGATCGATTGGTTAATTAGTTTATTGATTAATTAATATATTTATTTATTGATCTTTTGATTAATCAATTGATTGATTGATTTATGGATGGATTGATCAACTTATTCATTTATTAATTGATTGATTAATTGATTGTTTGATTAATTGATTGGTTGATTAATTGATTGGTTGATTAATTGATTGGTTGATTAATTGATTGGTTGATTAATCACTTGATTGTTCAATTGATTGGTTGATTAATTGATTGGTTGATTAATTGATTGTTTGATTAATTGATTGGTTGATTAATTAATTGGTTGATTAATTGATTGGTAGATTAATTGATTGGTAGATTAATTGATTGGTTGATTAATTTCTTGATTAACTGATTCCTCGAACAATTCATAGACCGATTTATGAAGTAATTAATTTCATTAATTAATTGATACAATAATAAATCCAATTAATTCAGTCCTTGAATGATTGATTGACTTCTACAAGAAAACATTCCGATATTGCACTTCAAATTTTTTTTATAATTTTGGCTCGAAAAGTTTTAAAACTCCAGCTTTACACCTCCCTACTCCAGCAAATAAATCAATTTTACACCAATGTCGAAGATTTCGTGTAAAGATGTTTACACCAGAACATTCCATGTTACAACACTCAGATGTCAGTAAATAAATTTTTCGAATAAACAGGCAGATAACTGCAGTTTGCACCATTTCATCTATGGCTATTGGAAATTAATTAAACATGTAAAGGTAACTTTACGCCCGCTCCTGATATCACTTTACACTAGCGTGAAGGCTACTTACAGTGGTTTACATTTAAACTGCTTTTACGTCAATCAGTATATAAGTCGGTTGAAGGAAAACATAACTTTACACCAACGTGACTGACGTTGCAAATTCAGTTTATACCATTATAAAATTTTTACTTTACACCAATGTTTTGCGATACGTCAAGGGCCACCAGTGTTGAGGCAACCTGTTCCCGCTACTCGGGGCTTCAGTAAAAGTTAGGCTCGGTCTGGGACTTGAACCCAGGACCTTGCGGCTACCGTCTGCACGCTCTAACCAACTGAGCCAACCGAGCAGCGGGAAAGGCGCTCTCTTTTTGCAACAATTCGTAGTTGAGGTGGCTGCTTTGGCCACTCTCAACATTTTGGGTTAATAATCCTTAAATCTTCAATTTATACTACTCGCTTCACGTCGGCATTTAGATGACAAAATCTGCATTTTACACTACATCGTGGTAAATTTCACTTTACGCTACACCATGGTAAAGAAAAATTACACTCTATACCAATGGTACACTGATTTTCCGAATTCATTTTGCACCACTATTTAAATTTTACTTTACACCATTTGGTAGCGTTTTTTCGGTCCATGTTGCTTAATTTTCCAGTTTACACTACTTGCTCCATTTGAGTTTTAAACTTCATCGTTGCAAATTTCACTTTACACCAAAGCATGGCGAACTTCAAATTTTAACTTTACATCATTAAAATGATAGCAGATACCGGCGATTAAATTTCTTGTTAACACACAAGAACCCGGAAAACTTTTGCACTTTACACCAATTTAAACTCAGTTTACATTTTCACAATTAGACTACATGATCGAACTTTAAGTTTCAACTTTACACCATTAAAAGGGTATGGATGCCGCCAATTAAATTTCCTCTTTTTTATACAATAACCTGGAAAAGCAGTTTACATCATGATTTAACTAAGCCACTTTATGTCACCTTTGGGGTAGGTCATTTTTTGGAAGCCATATATGTTTTGAATATGCCGAGGTTATAACACATGCCCATGTTACAATGTAGAAAAAACTCATCTCTTTACACTTTGGGGATTTTTCTACATGTTATAACATAGTGGTAACATAGTCCTATGTTATATCATACAAAAAAATATTTTTCATTTCTTGACATGCTTCTATGTTATAACATACTGGGATGCTCTAACATCGTCTCATGTTATAACATAGTGCCATGTTATAACATAGTCACATGACATATTATACAAACATTTTTTTCCACTTTCGGACATGGATCCCATAACATACTGATGTGCTGTAACATAGCGCAATGTTATAACATGTCTCATGCTATAACATACATTTTTTTGATTTTCGAGGTGGTCCTATGTTAAAACACACAACAATTTTTTTCTGATTTGTGACATGTTATAGCATAGTTCTATATTATAACATGATCCTATGTTATAACATTGTCCTATGTTATAACATATAAATTTTTTTTTAATTTCTCAGCATTTTTTGAACATGTTATAACATACTGACATGTTGCAAGATGTTATGACATTGTCATATCTTACAACAAGCTCTCCTGTCATAACATACAAAAAAGTTTTTTTTCCATTTTTGTCATAAAATTCTGATATGCTCTCACATAGTCCCATGTTATAATATAGTGCCATGAATTAACCTTAACCTATTGTTTCATATTTCGATAGGGCTCCATGTTATAACACAAAAAATGTTTTATCAATTTCTCGACATGTTATAACGTACTCACATGCTGTAACATGGTCCAATATTATACCATAGTCTCATGTTATAACATACAAAAATTACGTTTTCATTTTTCGCCGTAAGGTACTATGTTATAACACACAAAAAAAATTCAATTTTTCTATATGTTATAACATACTGACATGTTATAACATACTCCTGTATTATGACATAGGAATTTTTTTTCTCGTCCAACATCTGATAACTTGCACATGACAGACCTGTTATAGCATAGTCCTATGTTATGATATGATCCTATGTTACAACATGTTATTTTTCTACTGTTACAACATACTGGCAGGTTATAACATAGTCCTATGTTATACCATACAAAAAATGTTTCTTCCTTTCTCATGATGTCATAACATTCTTATATTTTGTAACATAGTTTTGTATTATCATACAGTCCTGTGCCATAAAAAGGTACTATGTTTTAACATACATACAAAAAAAAATTTTCACTCTTTTCGGCATGTTATAGCACACTGACGTGTTATAATGTAATGCTATGTTATAACATGATTGTGTGTTATAAGATGGCAATTTTTTTTGTATTTTTCGATGTATTGTAATATACTGACATGTTATAACATAGTAACATGTTATAACATAGTCCTATGTTATAAAATGGTCCTATGTTTAAACATTAAATTTTTTTCATTTTCTGACATGTACAACATCGTGACATGGTTTAATATAATCTTATGTTATAAGATAGTCCTATGTTATATTATACAATTTTTTCGTTTTCTGACATGTTGTAACATACTAATGCTTGTCTAAATTGTATGTATTGGCCTGTTAGAAGTGAAATTCTTGGATGGCAGGAAGACAAACTACTGCAAAAAAATTTGCCATGAATTTTTTCATTAATCAAGGACGGAAGTTAGAGGTTTGAAGCCGAATTTTAAAATTCACCCAAAAAAATAATTTTTTTCACTTGATCAAATGAAACAGTTAAATTTTTAACCTCAAAAATTTTTTCTATCAAAACTTTGTAACGACCAGATTTGTGTGAGGTACTTTACTTCTAACCAATCGGTCGATACGGCGGGGACAAATAACGGGACGGGGGGCGCGGGCGTACGGTTATAATAAAACAACGGGTGATGGACGGTCGCTTGAACGTCGACAATAAAACGCGTTTCGATTTATAATACAAACGGGGGCCTCGGTTTAAGTTGCTTTCGGATAGTCCGCCGCTTGCAAATGTATAAAAAGGACGAGACGAGCGCGGAAGTCAAAACGTAAAACCACAAGAATAAGAATGATCAAATCACGCTTTGCTTCTTCTTTTATACGGCGATTTTGGCCACTCCCTGGGCGTCGCGGGAGGTCGAGCTTCTGTCCATCTTCTTCCGCCAATCGCCGTTTCCTGCTATGCTTCTTATGCTTACTTAGTTACCCCTCTCTAACGCTTTTCTGGTACCGTATGCTTTCTGTGCTTCACTTGCTTTCAACGGTGGGCTTGGCCACACCTTTGTGCTTCTGTGCATGCTTCCTGTATCGGTTTCTCTGTATACACATGTTTTGTGGGGCCCCCGCTACGGTTACACTTGAGACTACTGTCTGGCGGGGCTTCTATGTATTTTACTGTGTGCAGGTGTTGTTTACGATTTTTACGGGGGATTATGGTAGCTGTGGAATGTGTAGTTTAGTGTAGGTTCTAGGGGAACAGCTGCCGTTTGTGCAAATTAATTAGGGCATCTTAATTGGGCTACCGGGGTGTGAACGGATCAAAATAATGTACTTCACGTAATTTTGTAGGAATGTTTGGGTGTGAATCCCAGACACCCTTGAGACGATAAAATGTGAAAATTAATAATATTTAATAAATGTCTATTACATACAGTATGCTACATATTTACAGTACTGCTTTAGCAGGTACGTTACATCTCCCTCCTTCTGGAGTTGAACGTCCTCGTTCAAGGCTTTCGAGGTTGAGGAGGGGTGGGGATAGATTCGATAGTTGCTTTCCGAGGGTAGAAAGGGATTGTCTCGTTTACATGCACTGTGAATGTAATATTCTTATGGGGGTGTTTGAGGGTAACGTTGGGGTACATGAAATTTGTAACTGTATAGGGTCCGTTCTGGCGAGGGAGGAATTTGGGAGTCAGCCCTTGTTTACGCGAATGATTTTTGTAGAGAATAAGATCACCTGCCTTGTAATGTATGTTCTGAGCATGCTTGTTATACTGACGGGTATAGTGGGCTTGGGCTTTTTGCAAACTTTTCTGCATGGTTGAGAGTGCTTCTGTGAAATGCGATTTTACACGAAGGGCGTAATCGTCTAAGTCAACCATGTAGGACGTGGGGAAAAAATTTAAAGCTGCATCTGACGGCAGATTAGCTTGTCTACCGTGGAGTAATTCAAATGGGGGATATGATGTGCTATCATTTTTATGGATGTTGATCGAAAAAACGGCATAGGGCAGATAAGTATCCCAATCAGTGTGATATGAATTGATGTACATGCGGATACGGGTGGCTAGGGTTTGGTTGCAACGCTCAACTTCTCCATTGGCAATGGGATGGTATGGGGTAGTGTGAATTTTCTGAGTATTGCATAAACTGGTGATCACTGAGAAGAGATCGGATACAAAATCGGAGCCACAATCACAATGGATGATTTTTGGGGACCCATGACGGCAAACAATTTTGGTTACGAATAGCTTGGCAATAGTGGCTGCAGTGATGTCAGGGGTCGGGAATGCCTCTACATACTTTGTGAAATAATCGATGAAAACGACAATGAATCGGTTGCCGTCTTCTGTGAGGGGTAACGGTCCCATGCAATCAACACCGACTCTATCAAATGGGCCAGTCGGCTGAATTGGTACCAAGTTTGCATGTACTTTGTGCCTAAGAGCTTTCTGTGTCTGGCATGGGTGGCAAGTTTTGCAGTAACTTCTGATATCACCGCTCATTTGGGGCCAAAAATATTTCTGTCTGAGCAAGTGTAAAGTTTTCCGGTCCGCAAAATGACCTGTGAACTTGCTGTCATGATGTGAGGCGATGAGATGCTGGACTTGGGACTTGGGAATGTATAGTTTTGCCTGTTTGTCGACTATACGACAGAGAATGTTTTGATGCACTGCGAATTTGATCAGAGTAAGGGGGTGTTTTTGGGCGATTTTTGCTAAAATACTTTTGACAGTTGGGTCAGTGCGTTGGAGTTCGGCGAAATTTTTCTGTTGCTCTTCCTGTTCAGTTGCTTCAGCTTCCAAAACCGAATTGATAGTGGATATTTCGGGGCGGGTTTCTAATTGCTCGATATCAAAGAATTGCTTTGCTGTCTGTGAGGGGAATCGAGAAACTGCATCTGTGTTGCGGTTAGCAGTGCCTTTCTTGGGTCGAATGTCTAACTGGATACCAGAGAGGGCTAATCCCCAACGGGCAATGCGAGGGGACGGGTTTTCCTTTTGTAAGACTGCCTGAACTGCTGTGTGGTCAGTGTGTACAATAACATGTTGCTGGAAAAGATAGGGGCCGAAATACTTGACAAATTCGACTACTGCAAGGGTTTCCAACTCAGTGATCGGGTAGTTGCATTCTGCGGGTTTTAGTTTGCGGCTCCCAAAAGCAATGGGGCGATCCTGACCTTTACTATCTAGTTGACTGAGAATAGCGCCAATTCCGAGTTTTGAGGCGTCGGTTTGCAGAATAAACGGTTTTGTGAAATCGGGATGCTGTAGTATTGGGGCATGGATGAGTAATTCTTTGAGCTTAGTGAATGCGTTTTGCTGTTCGGGGCCCCAGGAAAATTCGGAATTCTTTTTGAGTAGTGATGTGAGTGGGCTAGAAACTTGAGAGCAATTTGGGATGAATCTGCGATAATATGAGGGTAGGCCAAGGAATGACTTAACTTCTTTTGAGCTTTTGGGCGTGGGTATGTCATAAATGGCCTGTACTTTATGGGGATCTGGTGAAATGCCTTGCTGAGAAATGACGTGGCCTAAGTATTGGACTTGGGGCTGGCAGAATTTGCATTTTTGTATGTTTAGTTTAAGGCCTGCTTGTGAGAATTGGGCAAGAATAGTGTCTAAACGTTCTAGCATTTGGGCATGGGAGTCTGCGAATACCAAAACATCATCGAGATATACAAGGCATGTGTTCCATTGCAGACCCGAAAGAATAACATCCATTAACCTTTGGAATGTGGCTGGGGCTTTGGTGAGTCCAAAGGGGAGGTAATTGAATTGATACTGGCCGGCTGAGCAATTGAATGCAGTTTTTTCTCTGTCTGCTTGTGCTATGGGAATGGAATAATATGCATAGGATTGGTCAAGGGAGGTGGAATATTTCATTCCACGGAGGGTGTCTAGAATTTCGTCTATACGGGGCAAGGGGTAGGTATCTTTTTTGGTGACTTTGTTGAGGCCTCTAAAATCAATGCATAAACGATGGCCTCCATCTTTTTTGGGGACTAAAACTGTATTGGTACACCATGGAGAATTGCTTTGGCTTATGACACCTGCTGCTGCGAGTTGCTCAACTTCTGCTTGTATGATTTGCTTTTCTTTTGGGGAAGTCCGATAAAGTTGTCTACGTAAGGGTTGGGAGTTATTGGTGTCAATTGTATGTGAACCGAGGGTGGTTCTACCTACATCCATTTTGGATTTAGCATGTAATGTGGGATACTTCGATAGGGCGCGTAGGAGTTGCATTTTCTCGGTTTCTGTGAGGTCACTGGAGGTTAAATTGACATTTTCTTTTAACCATGTGAATGTATCAAAACGGTTGGGCTGGTTTTGCATGGAGAGGGTTATGCTAGGGGGGGGGGCATTTTGTTTTGGGATGTATCATGAGACTGTACAAATGCATGTTCCAGGGTAAAGAATTTGAGCTGTGTCTTGTGTATTTAGGACGGATATGCGTATGCAACTGTTTTGATTTTGTGAGATACAAGCTGCAAAATGGACTTTGGGATTCTGCTTGGGTTTCGGAGTGAATTCGAGGTGTTTAACTTGTAGGTACGATTTGGGCAAGGAGACAGTGAATTCAGTTACTGTACGGGGTGGTAATTCTAATTTCTCATCTAGATAAGTTCCACCACGAGTTGAAAGAGGGCTATATTCTAGGCCATCACAAGGTAGTATGACATTGCCAAATTTGACCTGTGATTTTTGATTGTTGATAGTGTATTCCGAAAATGGGCTGAGAAAGTTTTTGCCTAGAAGGATGTCTGCTGTGCAATCTTTTTGGACATGGACCATGATTGTTTCCTGGATTGTTTGGGCTGTCACTGTGACAAAAGTGGTCCCTACAAAGTGAATCGGAAGATTATTTGCTGCTTTTGCTTGGACTAGCGGGGGTTTCATGTCTAACTGTAGGATTTGAGCGATTCGGGAATCAATGAGTGAGTAAACTGCACCAGTGTCAATCATGCCTTTTGTCATTAATTTGCCGTTAAGTGTGATTGGAATATGAGGGGTATGTTTCTCAGGTACATTTTGGGGTGGCTTGTTTGAATCTGATTGGTGAATTTGATTAATGAGTTCGATTGCAGGAGTTCGGGGGGTATCAATATCGACAAGGACGTATTTCTGCTGCGTTTGTGCCCCACGACTATTAGCTAATTCTAAGAGTGCATGGCGGAATGATGGGGGAATGGTCTCATGTAAACGTCTGTTGTTTGATGGTATTTCATATGTATGTTCGTTTGTAGCATGATGCTTGGAAGAAGGGAAATATTTTCGAAGAAAGAGAAAGGAATAAAAGACGCCTGCAATAACTACAATGAATGGCTAGATTGATAATGATTTGCAGGGGTTCTTTGAGTAAATTGTTTAATCCGTCCGTGAGACTTTGGGTGGTACCGGTTATTACATGTTCTATGCCTTGACCGGCACCAGAGAGGGTATTTCCGAGTGCTTGGCCAGTGCCTGAGATCATGTTGTAAACTGTATCGGAATTGAGAGACATTTGGGCTGTATAATTGACAAGTTTTTTGACAACGTTTTCGAGTGTGTGAGTTTTATAAATGTATAGTTTCAAAAAGAGTAAGTTGGTTGAAATAGTTGCAAGTTGATCATGAAAAATGGCGGGTGTATTAAAATGAAAAAGGGAGAAATTTTGGTTCCAGACGATTTCTAAAGGTAAATTTGTGACATGCGGGGATCCTGTTTCCCTGACCCATGTATTATTCTGTTTGTAAAGGGCTACATGCATGTGATGGCTGTCAACGGTTTGCGAAAAAGGGGTCAAATCGTTGCCTCCTGGATTCGAAAACATGAGTTCGGTTCCTATGAGAATGGGCAAAAGTTTGTAGCATGTTTGGTTGAGTTTGTGGTTGTAAAAGATTTTAGATTCATTTACTTGTTTACAGGGCCAGACTGTGAGGGCTTCTCCTGTGAATTCTGCTATGATGTCGGTTCGCTGTAGGAATGCACGCGCTCCAAGGGTTGCATCAAGACGCAAAATTTGCCATATGAGATCAAGGTGACGTTGTGCCTGTCTGCATAATTCACTCCATACGTTTTTGAAATTTTGAATTTCGAATTCCTGTATTTTGTCTGCTAGATAGTTTAGTTTCGCATTAATGGGTTCAAAGTCATCAAAATCGTATAGTGTAGTATGAGTTTCGTTGGTTTTTGGGGTTAAAAATGCGTTACGATGTGGGGTGCTTTTGTCTAATTGTACGATAATGCCTTGTTCGGTTAGAATGCTGTCTTGGATTTCTGGGCAATTGGGGTTCGAAAAAACTGTATTTTTAACCGAGAATGCACCTTGTAGCTCTTCTATTATCATGTGTGTTTGCGTGAGTTTGATAGGATGCATATTTTTGTATTCGAAAGGGCATAAGTTTTCAAATGCTGTTTCATTCCAGATAATGGATCCGTCGGCTGTGACGCAATGACCTGATGTTGGTTTGCATGACCCCAGGTCACCTAATGTACCTGTCATAGATTTTCCATTCCAAGATGCTATTTGTCCTATTTCTATGATGACGTTAGTGACCGAGGTACAATGCTCTGTACAACACCATGTGTATTCTACGCTTAGGGAGTTATTTGTTGACCAAAATCCTGGTTGGGTTTCGTATAATTTTTGACCATTGTGCTCTTTGTCTATAACGACTGCCTTACAAACATGTGGGGTTAGATTTTGCATTTCGGTTTGGTCGAAGACAATACCTTTTGTGCCAAAAAATCCTGTATTAGTACAAATTTTCCGTTTGCGAACACTGCATTTGTATGCGTCTGTAATGTGGGGCTTAGTGGAGGGGATATAGATTTTTCCGAATGTCTGTATGGGTTTGTCTACTGTGGACGGGGGCATGCATGATACAAGTTTTGGTATGCTGACCGAGTGACCACTCAATGAAGTTCCACACATCTGAAATTGGGCACTACACGATGTGGGGATTATTATACAAAGAAGTATACAAAACATTGGCCAATACAATGTCTTATTGGAGGTGGCGGGGCACTGTGTTTTTTCGTTCTGGCCGGTTTGGGGTGGCTGCTGTTGATGTTTTGCGTTGTTGTGTTGAGGGGTTGGCTGGTTTACAATCTGAACAGTCTGTAAAACTTTAGAAGTTGAGTCATGGGATGGGGTTTGGATTCGCTTACTTGTGGGGGTCGGTAATAGTGTTTGGTGGGGGCAGAATCTGTAAGGTTCGGGGCTGAGGCCATGTGGGAGGGACAAAAGGTTATGGCCTGTTTTCAAGGGTGTATCGGTGGCAGTGGGCGATTTGGTGTCCTGTTTTCGCGGGATTTTGTAGTCTGCCGGGATGGTGGGCGGCAGTTTTACGATTTTGTCGGCTTCGGGCGTGGGGGTGGTGACATGGTGCACCAATCGGGTAAGTCCAGGTCGAGGACGTACTCCATCTGACTATGGCGGTGAGTGGTGGGCATTTTGGTTCCTAAAGTAGTCTGAGTTCTGTTAGTTATCACGTGTAATGTTGAGTAGAATGCAGGGTCATGAATGTCCATTAGGGGTTGGGGTTGCCTGTACTCAATGCAATTTTGAATATTAGGACTTTGTTGATTTGGACAGTACCTACTTGTACGACCTCTCTGCTTGCATAGAAAACATTGATAATTTGAGTAGGGTTTCGAAAGGCAGTTATCAGATCTATGTCCTGTTTGGGAACAGTGGATGCATCGGCTTTTACAATCATGCCTACTGTGATTATTACAAAAACAAATTTCACATGATTTCCAGGTGCCTACTGATTTACAATTGCGAGCTACGTGTCCAAGTTGTCCACACTGAAAGCATGTGGGTTGCCTAGGGGTAGTATTGTTTCTGTAAGCATTATTCCTACTGAAAGTGTTGTTACTGAAACTGTTGTAGTTGCTCTGTTGTGGGGGTTGGGATTTTTGTTTGATCTGCAACTGTAAATCTTTTACTTCTTGTTCTAATTGATGATTGACATCATAACTGTATTTTTTTCATAAAATAGCAAATATCACATAGCGCTTTAAAAATTTTATTAAAAAAATGATGAAAAATTCTGAATTTTCACACCATTTTTTATCTTTCTGCTGAGCTTTGCCTCATGACAGCAAAAGACGGAAAATTTTTCTTTCTAGCTACGCATTGGATGGCAAGGCAGCCCTATGAGCCAAACCTACATTCCATTAGTTATTCAAAAAAATTATGGGAACATCATATTTGCATTTTTTTCTGTATATTAAATTAGGTTCACTGTTAATGCATAATCATAATATTTGCATATTTCACTGTATATTAAATTAATGCCTTTATATCAATATGACGAAAAATTATATTTGCATATTAAGCCTTGTGTTAAACGAACGTTTTCACTACAATAATCGATTTTCCCAACATCGTATAATTTTTTAGTGCTTCCAAAGGATTAACAGCTCTACATAGGTAAATTGGTCTTTCTGTGTGCAGTATTCTACCATACAACAACGTTGAAAGTAGGTTAGCCTCAATATAATTTGTAAATACTAGCTTGGGAATAGTTAGTTTA
The DNA here is from genome assembly GCA_963922205.1 of Romanomermis culicivorax. Lineage (NCBI taxonomy): Eukaryota > Metazoa > Nematoda > Enoplea > Mermithida > Mermithidae > Romanomermis > Romanomermis culicivorax. The sequence continues at coordinate 88,507 of CAWUHX010000463.1, forward strand.
ATAAGGCTAACTAACACAACATACAATAGTAACATACTAAACTGTACAACAAATAAATGAATGACAGCTTATCATCACGGAATATTCTAGAACATTGTAGAATAAACATGAACAGAATTTTTTGGAATATTTTGGAAAGTTCTAGAATTGTTGAGAAAAATGTACCTGCACATTATGTACTTTGATCTTACTGTAAGATATGTATCATAGAAGATACCTGTCAGATGCACATTTTGATGGCCATAGCTTTGCCTTCCATTATCTGATCACCTTTGAACCTCTTTCTTTCGTCCATGTGATAAATAATTAAACCCTTCTCTGCAAATGCCATCCATGAATTTCACCTCTTATGCTGCAATTCCTTCAATTTAGACATCTATTCTCAAAAAATTGAAGCAAATTGTATAAAAATCTGATTCAGGAAAGCACTGTTTTTTTCTTCAAATAGGGTCTTTTGAGGAAAAAATTTCGGAAAGAGGAAAAAAATTTTGGGTATGGTTCTCATTATGGAAAAAATTTTTTGGAAAATAAAACAGAAAAGATGCGTTTTGGTGGGCTTGAACGGGACAAAATCTCAAAATTTTCAGTGCTTCGCACCAGTCATGGACATAAAAATAAGGATTTTCTATCAGGCGCAGCTGTTAGCATATCTACTTCGACTTTCTAATTGACACTCAACAGTTTCTATCAATCAAGTTAGCCCATTTCATTCTCTTATCATCAACAGTCAATTATTTTGCCAGAAATAAAGATTTTTCGTCAATTTTCTCAATTTTTTCTCTCAATTCTCGCAATTTTCTAAACGTTTGCAACCAGAACTTTTGAGTTCATTAAAGATGGAAATTAATGACATCATTCTAGACTGCAATTTTGGAACTTGTATTCCCGAATATCTGCTGGAAAGATTTATTTTCAAGCATTTTTGAATATAAAAACCCGAAAACTTTTCCCACTCTTTGTGCCAGAATGGGGGAACGAATTACACTTCATCACTTTCATTTTGATTTACTTCTCAATGTTGTGAAAGGTTTATTTTCCAGTGTTTTAGAAGGTGAAAATCCAAAATTTTTTCAGGCGCTCCACGCCGGATTAAGAACTAAACAAAATCAGATAATTCTGATCAGAACCACAGAAATGTTAATAGCGGATAAATTCATGAGAACTCTATCGTTAACATGCTTTATCCGCTCTTGTAGAACACCAAAATATTCTTCATGGGCTCATTTTATCTAAGATAACCAAAATTTTCTCAATTTTTTCCTCATTTCTGCAGATTTCTGACTCCAAATACAACAAAATGCTTGGGTATGCTCCTAAAATGCATAAAAAACTTATGTTGCCACATTATAAACGTTTTTAAGAATGTGGAAAATTTTTGGAAAATGAGGAAATGAATTTTGGGTCTGCTTCTCATGAGGAAAAAATCTTCGAGGAAAAAAAACGGTGGATTGAAAGTTGCTGAAAATTTTGTTCAATTGAAGCACATCTGTTCAAACACTAAGATTTGCATGTACTAATATACAAAAATTTTGCAGATATGGCCTATTTTATATACATTTTTGGTTTGATGTTTGCTCAATTGTTGGAAAGTTTGGAACCACAAGAGACTGCTCAAACCTATCACATAAGTGGCAAGGTGACTGGTGGTGTCAAAAATGTATCTGTGTTTCTTGACCGTTTTCCTAACAGGCATTGTGGTAAGTGACTACAAACAATGTATAACATTGCTTTGAATTTCACCATAATTTGTTGTTCAATAGCCATAGATTTAGAGCTTTGTATCGATCCATTATGCCGTAATATGAGTGAGCAGGTTCAAACAAAATCACCAAACGAAACAGCTTCATCTGAAGAGTGAGTAATTGGAGGTAATAGTTTGTACATATATCATAATTTTTATTTTTCAGCTACTACGAAACATACGAATTTTGGACCCAGCTCAATGTTACATCTCAGCCTGAATATTATCATTTAATCTTTTGCTGGGAAGGCATGAAAAGAGACAGCGTTATATTATTACCCCCAGTTGATGTCAATAATGGAACGAAAATCATGGTACCAATCAAAACAGATCAAGTCGTAGATATTGAAATGAAAAAGAGCACATTTCCAAATGAGGAACCTTTTCACTGCTCTTTCAAACGTCGTTTATGTAAATTCAACTCTCCTGTTGAAGATGATTGAATTGTAAGTGTTGTTGAAATTATGACGTGAATAAATTCTGACAATAAACGAATACAGTTTTCAAATGCAAGAGAAGTCGAAAAAATCAGTAAAAAAGATCAAACAGACACTTTTTATTCACAAAATCCAGCTACAGTAATTACCAGAAATGGTCCACAAAAGCTGATCCAACGTGGCAACATTCATTGTTGCCATGAATGATGAGACGTATCTGTGCAGTTTATTAGGTATGCAATGTCCGTTGCCGCATTGCAAGTGGGCTCAAGCTTAGGCTGAGGCTTAGGCTTAAGCTTAGGGTTAGGCTTAGGCTTAGGCTTAGGCTTAGGCTTAGGCTTAGGCTTAGGCTTAGGCTTAGACTTAGGCTTTGGCTCAGGCATAGGCTTAGGCTTAGGCTTAGGCTTAGGCTTAGGCTTAGGCTTAGGCTTAGGCTTAGGCTTAGGCTTAGGCTTAGGCTTAGGCTTAGGCTTAGGCTTAGGCTTAGGCCTAGGCTTTGGCTCAGGCATAGGCTTAGGCTTAGGCTCAGGCTTAGGCTTAGGCTTAGGCTTAGGCTTAGGCTTAGGCTTAGGCTTAGGCTTAGGCTTAGGCTTATGCTCAGGCATAGGCTTAGGCTTAGGCTTGGGCTTAGGCTTAGGATTAGGCTTAGGCTTAGGCTTAGGCTTAGGATTAGGCTTAGGCTTAGGCTTAGGATTAGGCTTAGGCTTAGGCTTAGGCTTAGGCTTAGGCTTAGGCTTAGGCTTTGGTTTCTGATTATACAAATGACAAAAATTTGCCAAATACAAAATGGTCGGTTAACGATGCTGCTCCAACATCCCATCAACACTTTTTTGGTGATATATGAAGCCAAAGAAATTGCCAACCAGAATCTAAGGTACAACATGGCGAATGTTCAAAAATCTGTCTACAATAATTATCATCAAGGTTGAACTCGAAAAAATGGTTAATAATATTGTTGTAAAGAATTTAATGGACGAATAGACACATTGTTTGCTGTATTTTTTGCTTTTTTCCACGCTTTTTTTCTATAGATTTATTTATTTTTTGTGACTTTCTTGTTAAGGGTGTATTTAGTAAGTTACTTTTTTCCAGGTTTTCTAATCATTTCTTATTTCATTTTTGCTTTGGTTTTTTTCTTCACTTTTTACGTTTTCAGTTTTTTGCATCCTTTTATCTTGCTCTTTTTTGTTTCTTTGGTTTTTTTCAATTCACATTTTTCTACATTTGTTTCCACCATTGTTCATTCATTGTATACATTCGTTAGTGTTTTCTTCTTCTTTTGTTTGCGACTTTTCTTTGCATTTCTGATTTTTTAGTTTTTTCTCTCCTCTTTGGCTTTTCTACTTTATTTCTGCTATTTTTGTTATTTTTTGGTATTTTATTTTTATGATTTTTTTCCTTGATTTTTTAAAACTTTTTCTGGATTTTTTTCTTTTTTTCGGATTATTTTCCTCAGCTTTTGTTTTTTGATTTTTTTATATTTTCTGATTTTTTCCCTCTTTTTTGATTATTTTTTTTTGATTTTTGTTTTTTTGTTGATTTTTTTTCTTGTTTTTTTGAGTATTTTTTAATTTTCATTTTTTTAATTTCCTGTGTGTTGTTCTAGGCCTCAATCAACATCCGCAAGGTTTATTTTCGAGGAACGAATCGCGTCATCAGGGCCCCCAATCGTCGTTCAATAGTTTGATGGGCGCCTTGGGCAGCCCTAAAAAAGGCGCCTGGAGCGCGGCGCTTCCTACCGGGCCATATACGATTATACGGCCCACGATACTGATGAAGTGAGTATTAATTAATTATTGATTAAATAATTGGTTATTGATTAATTGATTAATTGATTAATTGATTAATTGATTAATTAATTAATTACTGATTGATAAATCAGTAAATTATTGATTGATTAATTGGTTGGTCCATTTATTAATTAATTGCTTCATTGATTAGCGATTTATTGATTAATTGATCTATTGATTTATTGATTTTTTGATCAACTGCTTTATTGATTAAGTGATTAATTGATTAATTAATTATTGATTGATTAATTGATTTACCCGTTAATCGATTAAATTGGTTCAGTGACTATTTGATTGATTGATTAATTGATTTATTGATCAATAAACTTATTGGTCCACGTTTATTTATTAAGTGATTTATTATTTTTTGGATTAATTAGTTATCGATTGATTGATTAATTGAATGATTAATTATTAATTGATTAATTAATTATTAATCGATTAATTATTTATCAATCGATTAATTAATTATTAATCGATTGATTAATTAATCGTTTATTGATTGATTTATCGATTAATCGATTCTTTGTATATTGATCGATTGGTTAATTAAATTTTTGATCAATTAATTTATTGATTAATTGATTTATTGATTGGTTGATTAATAAGTTTACTGATTATATAAATTATTGGTCTATTGATTAATTGCTTCATTCATTAAATGATTTATTGACTACTTGAATTATTTATTTATTAATTATTGATCGATTGATTAATTGAATTATTGATTAATTGAATTATTGATTAATCGAATTATTGATTAATTGAATTATTGATTAATTGAATCATTGATTAATTGAATTATTGATTAATTGAATTATTGATTAATTGAATTATTGATTAACTGAATTATTGATTAATTGAATTGTTGACTTATTGATTAATTAATTATTGATTAATTAATTAATAAACTCATCGATCTATTGATTAATCGTTTTATTTATTAATTGATTAGTTGATTAATTGATTTTTTGATTTTTCGATTATTTAGTTATCGATTGATTGATTGTTTTATTGGTTGATTGAGTAATTGCTAATTGATTGATTTATTGATTGATCGACTGATTGGTATATTGATCGATTGGTTAATTAGTTCATTGATTAGTTAATTTATTCATTTATTGATTAATTAATTTGTTCATTTATTGATTAATTAATTTATTCATTTATTGATTAATTAATTTATTCATTTATTGATTAATTAATTTATTCATTTATTGATTAATTAATTTATTCATTTATTGATTAATTAATTTATTCATTTATTGATTAATTAATTTATTCATTTATTGATTAATTAATTTATTTATTTATTGATCTTTTGATTAATCAATTGATTGATTGATTTATGGATGGATTGATCAACTTATTCATTTATGAGTTGATTGATTAATTGATTGTTTGATTAATTGATTGGTTGATTAATTGATTGGTTGATTAATTGATTGGTTGATTAATTGATTGGTTGATTAATTGATTGGTTGATTAATTGATTGATTGATTAATTGATTGGTTGATTATTTGATTGGTTGATTAATTGATTGGTTGATTAATTGATTGGTTGATTAATTGATTGGTTGATTAATTGATTGGTGGATTAATTGATTGGTTGATTAATTGATTGGTTGATTAATTGATTGGTTGATTAATTGATTGGTTGATTAATTGATTGGTTGATTAATTGATTGGTTGATTAATTGATTAGTTGATTAGTTGATTAATTTCTTGATTAACTGATTCCTCGAACAATTCATAGACCGATTTATGAAGTAATTAATTTTATTAATTAATTGATACAATAATAAATCCAATTAATTCAGTCCTTGAATGATTGATTGACTTCTACAAGAAAACATTCCGATATTGCACTTCAAATTTTTTTTATAATTTTGGCTCGCAAAGTTTTAAAATTCCAGCTTTACACCTCCCTACTCCAGCAAATGAATCAATTTTACACTAATGTCGAAGATTTCGTGTAAAGATGTTTACACCAGAACATTCCATGTTACAACACTCAGATGTCAGTAAATAAATTTTTCGAATAAACAGGCAGATAACTGCAGTTTGCACCATTTCATCTATGGCTATTGGAAATTAATTAAACATGTAAAGGTAACTTTACGCCCGCTCCTGATATCACTTTACACTAGCGTGAAGGCTACTTACAGTGGTTTACATTCAAACTGCTTTTACGTCAATCAGTATATAAGTCGGTTGAAGGAAAACATAACTTTACACCAACGTGACTGACGTTGCAAATTCAGTTTATACCATTATAAAATTTTTACTTTACACCAATGTTTTGCGATACGTCAAGGGCCACCAGTGTTGAGGCAACCTGTTCCCGCTACTCGGGGCTTCAGTAAAAGTTAGGCTCGGTCCGGGACTTGAACCCAGGACCTTGCGGCTACCGTCTGCACACTCTAACCAACTGAGCCAACCGAGCAGCGGGAAAGGCACTCTCTTTTTGCAACAATTCGTAGTTGAGGTGGCTGCTTTGGCCACTCTCAACATTTTGGGTTAATAATCCTTAAATCTTCAATTTACACTACTCGCTTCACGTCGGCATTTAAATGACAAAATCTGCATTTTACACTACATCGTGGTAAATTTCACTTTACGCTACACCATGGTAAAGAAAAATTACACTCTATACCAATGGTACACTGATTTTCCGAATTCATTTTGCACCACTATTTAAATTTTACTTTACACCATTTGGTAGCGTTTTTTCGGTCAATGTTGCTTAATTTTCCAGTTTACACTACTTGCTCCATTTGAGTTTTAAACTTCATCGTTGCAAATTTCACTTTACACCAAAGCATGGCGAACTTCAAATTTTAACTTTACATCATTAAAATGATAGCAGATACCGGCGATTAAATTTCTTGTTAACACACAAGAACCCGAAAAACTTTTGCACTTTACACCAATTTAAACTCAGTTTACATTTTCACAATTAGACTACATGATCGAATTTTAAGTTTCAACTTTACACCATTAAAAGGGTATGGATGCCGCCAATTAAATTTACTCTTTTTTATACAATAACCTGGAAAAGCAGTTTACATCATGATTTAACTAAGCCACTTTATGTCACCTTTGGGGTAGGTCATTTTTTGGAAGCCATATATCTTTTGAATATGCCAAGGTTATAACACATGCCCATGTTACAACGTAGAAAAAACTCATCTCTTTACACTTTGGGGATTTTTCTACATGTTATAACATAGTGGTAACGTAGTCCTATGTTATATCATACAAAAAAATATTTTCCATTTCTTGACATGCTTCTATGTTATAACATACTGGGATGCTCTAACATCGTCTCATGTTATAACATAGTGCCATGTTATAACATAGTCACATGACATATTATACAAACATTTTTTTCCACTTTCGGACATGGATCCCATAACATACTGATGTGCTGTAACATAGCGCAATGTTATAACATGTCTCATGCTATAACATACATTTTTTTGATTTTCGAGGTGGTCCTATGTTAAAACACACAACAATTTTTTTCTGATTTGTGACATGTTATAGCATAGTTCTATATTATAACATGATCCTATGTTATAACATTGTCCTATGTTATAACATATAAAATTTTTTTTTAATTTCTCAGCATTTTTTGACTATGTTATAACATACTGACATGTTGCAAGATGTTATGACATTGTCATATCTTACAACAAGCTCTCCTGTCATAACATACAAAAAAGTTTTTTTTCCATTTTTGTCATAAAATTCTGATATGCTCTCACATAGTCCCATGTTATAATATAGTGCCATGAATTAACCTTAACGTATTGTTTCATATTTCGATAGGGCTCCATGTTATAACACAAAAAATGTTTTATCAATTTTTCGACATGTTATAACGTACTCACATGCTGTAACATGGTCCAATATTATACCATAGTCTCATGTTATAACATACAAAAATTACGTTTTCATTTTTCGCCGTAAGGTACTATGTTATAACACACAAAAAAAATTCAATTTTTCCATATGTTATAACATACTGACATGTTATAACATACTCCTATATTATGACATAGGAATTTTTTTCTCGTCCAACATCTGATAACTTGCACATGACAGACCTGTTATAGCATAGTCCTATGTTATGATATGATCCTATGTTACAACATGTTATTTTTCTACTGTTACAACATACTGGCAGGTTATAACATAGTCCTATGTCACACCATACAAAAAATGTTTCTTCCTTTCTCATGATGTCATAACATTCTTATATTTTGTAACATAGTTTTGTATTATCATACAGTCCTGTGCCATAAAAAGGTACTATGTTTTAACATACATACAAAAAAAAATTTTCACTCTTTTCGGCATGTTATAGCACACTGACGTGTTATAATGTAATGCTATGTTATAACATGATTGTGTGTTATAAGATGGCAATTTTTTTTGTATTTTTCGATGTATTGTAATATACTGACATGTTATAACATAGTAACATGTTATAACATAGTCCTATGTTATAAAATGATCCTATGTTTAAACATTAAATTTTTTTCATTTTCTGACATGTACAACATCGTGACATGGTTTAATATAATCTTATGTTATAAGATAGTCCTATGTTATAATATACAATTTTTTCGTTTTCTGACATGTTGTAACATACTAATACTTGTCTAAATTGTATGTATTGGCCTGTTAGAAGTGAAATTCTTGGATGGCAGGAAGACAAACTACTGCAAAAAAATTTGCCATGAATTTTTTCATTAATCAAGGACGGAAGTTAGAGGTTTGAAGCCGAATTTTAAAATTCACCCAAAAAAATAATTTTTTTCACTTGATCAAATGAAACAGTTAAATTTTTAACCTCAAAAATTTTTTCTATCAAAACTTTGTAACGACCAGATTTGTGTGAGGTACTTTACTTCTAACCAATCGGTCCATACGGCGGGGACAAATAACGGGACGGGGGGCGCGGGCGTACGGTTACAATAAAACAATGGGTGATCGACGGTCGCTTGAACGTCGACAATAAAACGCATTTCGATTTATAATACGAACGGGGGCCTCGGTTTAAGTTGCTTTCGGATAGTCGGCCGCTTGCAAATGTATAAAAAGGACGAGACGAGCGCGGAAGTCAAAACGTAAAACCACAAGAATAAGAATGATCAAATCACACTTTGCTTCTTCTTTTATACGGCGATTTTGGCCACTCCCTGGGCGTCGCGGGAGGTCGAGCTTCTGTCCATCTTCTTCCGCCAATCACCGTTTCCTGCTATGCTTTTTATGCTTACTTAGTTACGCCTCTCTAACGCTTTTCTGGTACCCTATGCTTTCTGTGCTTCACTTGCTTTCTACGGTGGGCTTGGCCACACCTTTGTGCTTCTGTGCATGCTTCCTGTATCGGTTTCCCTGTATACACATGTTTTGTGGGGCCGCCGCTACCGTTACACTTGAGACTACTGTCTGGCGGGGCTTCTATGTATTTTACTGTGTGCAGGTGTTGTTTACGATTTTTATGGGGGATTACGGTAGCTGTGGAATGTGTAGTTTAGTGTAGGTTCTAGGGGAACAGCTGCCGTTTGTGCAAATTAATTAGGGCATCTTAATTGGGCTACCGGCGTGTGAACGGATCAAAATAAAGTACTTCACGTAATTTTGTAGGAATGTTTGGGTGTGAATCCCAGACATCCTTGAGACGATAAAATGAGAAAATAAAATAATATCTAATAAATGTATATCACATACAGTATGCTACATATTTACAGTACTGCTTTAGCAGGTACGTTACAACTTTCTTAGATTTTCCACAAAATCTTGAGCAAAAAAAAATTTTGGGCTCAAAAATTGAATTTCCTATTCTTTCCTCTTTTTTGTTACAAAAAAGCTTTGAAAATTGTTGATGAAATTAATCGAAAAAAAAACTTCTTGTCCAAAACTGTATTTTTTGACGGAATGTTTGATGAATTCTAGCCTAAAATTGGAATTTTGTGCTTAATAAAACCAGTTTGTTAAAAAAAATTTGCAAAAATTTTGCACAAAATTCAACTGAAATTTGAGATTTTTAATTAAAGAAAATTTGTTCATCAAAATTTTTGAAAGAATCTAAGGCGAAAATTGAAAATTTTCTGCTCAAGAAAAAAATTTTTTCGCAAAAAATTCTTTAATTTTTGAGTAAATCTAGCCAAAAAGTGTAATTTTTTGCATAGAAAAGCTTTATTCCTAAAAATTTTAATAGAATCTATGCCGAAAATTGATAATTTTTTGCTAAAAATGGCTTGCTTTACAAGAAATTGCAACATTTTTCTTGGATTTTAAATGCAATAGATAGGAAATTCTTGGATCGAAGCAACAAAAACTATAGAACAAAACATTTGCCAAGAATGTTTTCATTAATGACATGGACGAAAGTTAGAGGTTGGAAGGCGATTAGATAGCATCAGAAGGAAAACTTTCGACCATGCTCATGCTTATTTTTTGGAAAACTGTAGTTCATACATAAATTTTTTTCGTTTTTATATGCTACAGTATTCCATGGACAGGAAGAGCAGGTAACAAAAGCAGCCGAACATGAAATAAGAATTACTTCATTTGCTTTGTCGAACACATATCAATTGGAAATGACGTTCAAATTTTCAAACAAATTCAATAAAAAATTCAATTTTTTTTCACTCGAAAGAAAATATTTTCCTACAAAAATTTAATAGAATTTAAACAAAAAAAAATTGAAATTTCTGCTTACAAAAAATTAATTTTCAGCAATGTTTTTTTGATGGACAATTCACATTTTTGAACTAAAATTTCTAAAATTCTTATCAAAATTTGAATTTCTAACACGCAAAAAACTCAATTTCCATTATTTTCTACAAGGATATGAAAAAAATTGAAATTTCAGCTTAGAAAAAACCTTTCCTGGCAAAACTTTTCGACCAAATTCAAGTCAAAATTCACATGGATAGCTACAAAAAAACCAATTTTGTGTGAAAATTTGTACAATTCAACAAAAAATTTGAATTATTCACTAAAAAAACATTTTCCTACCAAAATTTGAACCATACGCAATTATGAAGCATATGCAATGATGGAGCATATGCAATGGGAAAACTTGAACAATGCTGAAGCATATACAATGGTAAAACACACACAATGCTGAAGCATATACAATGGTAAAACACACACAATGCAGAAGCACACGCAATGCTGAAGCATAGACAATTATGAATTCAAGAAACATTTGTATTTTTTGTTTCTTAACTGTGTTTTTGAAAAAAATTATCACTGAATTTTGGGTAAATTTTTTTGGAAAAATCGCATTTTTTTAATGAAAATTTAATCAAAATTAGCATTTCTCTGTCTCCTAAATTGCTTTTTTTGTGAAAATCTAACCAGAATTTTAGTAAAAACTTTAAAAAGTTCAAATTTTCTCTTGAAAGTCTGACTGAAATTTGCACTCTCCTGTCCTCTAAACTTCTGCTTTTCCATAAACTTATGTTGAATTTTTGTGAAAATCTTTGGAAATTTAAATTTTTTTCATAAAAATCCAAGCAAACTTTAAATTTTTCTATGAACCTCTAATTGAAATTTTCATTTTCCTATCTTTAACAAATTTTTCTCTCAAATTCAAAGTAATTTTTTCTGAAAATTTCAGTTTCTTTTTCCAAATTCAAAAAAATTTGAATTTTCTCTTGAAAATTCAAGCAAAAATTTATTTATTTTTTGAAAATTTATTTGAAATTTACATTATTCTGTCTTTGAAATATATTCTTCTCGAAAATTCATGCTAAAGTTTTGTGTATTTTTTTTGAAATTTACAAAACTCATGCAAAATTTGAATTTTTATGAAAATCTAACCCAAGTTTGCATTTTTCTGTTTTCAAAGTTTTTTTTCCGGAAAATTTGTGAAGAAATTTTGTAAACATTTTTATGATTTAAATTTTTTTGCATTTTTTTGTTTCCAAAAAGTTGTTTTGTGAAAATCCAAGCCAAATTTTCTAGAAGTACCACACTTTTTGATAAAAAATCAATCAAAATTAACATTTTTCTGAATTTTTCGCGAAAATTTGTGTTGAATTTTTGTCGAAATTTTAGGAAATTTCAATTTTTTCAAAAAAATTCAAGGAAAATTTGCTTTTTTTCTATGTCCAAACTGCTGTTTTTCGCGAAAATTTAGGCTAAATTTTGTGAAAATATCCAAAACTTTGAATTTTTTGATGAAAATTCTATTAACATTTGCGCTTTTTCCGGCTCTAAATCGCTGTTTCAGCGAAAATGTATGCATGAATTTCGTAAAATTTTCTGAAAATTTGAATTTTTTCCCTCAAATTTAAGCTGAATTTGCATTTTTCTATGCTCTAAACTTCCTTTTTTGCGTAAACTAATGCTGAATTTTTGTACCAAAATTTCAAGTAATTCAAGCAATGTAACTGAAGTTTGCATTTTTCTGTTTTTGAAAATTTTTTTGTCGCAAATTTATTGTATATTTTTTTGAAAATTTTTGAAAATTTGAATTTATTTTTAAAAATTCGATGAAAATTCGAATTTTCTCTTGAAAATTCAGCTAAAATTTTATTTTTTCTATGAATATTTAATTGGCTTCTTGGCTTTGAAATAGTTTTTCCTCGAAAATTTAAACTAAAATTCTGTGAAAATTTTTGAGAATTCGAATATTTTCTTGGAAATTTAAGCAAAATTTGACTTTTTTTCGATGAAAATTTAATTAAAGTTTGCATCTTTCTGCCTTAAAAATATTTTTTCAAATGTCTTTTTAAAAAATTATGGTGAATTTTTGTAAAAATTTTCGAAAATTTGATTTTTTTCTTAAAAATTGAAGAAAAGATTGTATTTTTTTGTCTTCAAGATGCTGTTTTTCGTGAAGATTTATGATGAATTTTGTAAAAATTTCCAAAAATTTAGATTTTTTGATAAAAATTCAATTAAAATTTGTGTTTTTCTTCCTCCAATTTGCTGTTTTTGCGAAAACTTAACATAAAGGTTCACAAAAAAACTTAACATAAAGGTTTTTTGTAAAATACAATTTGACGAAAATGTTTTGCAAAGTTTAGAAAAATTTGAATTTTTTCATTAAAAATCACTCAAAATTTTTTTTCGGTCTGGAGAATATTTTTTTCGCAAAAATTTAAGCTAAATTTAGTAAAAATTAACCAAAATTTGAATTTTCTAATGAAAATTGGATTAAAATTTGCATTTTTCCGTCTTTTTGCAGGGAAAATAAAAATTCGCAACATTGGGTGTAGCCGAAAATTCCATATAATTTTCATTTCTAAAAATTCAGCAATTTCATTGGTAGCCTTTTCAAATCAGCAGGTACGATGCAACTTGCCCAGCTACAGGAAATATATTTGTGTCACTTTTGAAAGTGATCGGCAGGAATTAATCAATAATCACACAAGTGGACCATTCTATTCAGTTACTGTAGCTGGATTCAGTACTTGAACAGGTGGGTAGCTCTTATGTATGTACAGAGGCCAACTCGAAGCTGCATAGTTTTCTCTGCTTCCCATTAAGGGCCCTATGACAGAAGGCGGGTTAAGTTAACCTTAGGTTAGCGTTAACCTCGGGTTACGTAATCAAGAGTTAACTGTCGGGTTAGGGTTAACCCAAACCGGTATGCCAGAAGGCGGGAAAGTAGGGTTAGTTAACCTAAGGTTAATGCCACTAACCTAGAGAAAATTTCATTAACCTTGGGTTAAAGAAAGCACGTGCTACTTATTCAATGTCTGAGCAAGCCTTCCCATGCTCGAACACAGGAAGTGTGTGTTGTTGCAATAAGAAGATCGATCTACATCTTCAGCATCCGTTTCAAAATTACCAATGGGGTATTGCAGGTGATTCAAGCATACAATATCGAAATTTGTTTTTTTAATTTTGATGAAAAATTTTGATTTGTTACGACCAAAGTAAATGTTGTTAGAAATGATTTATAATGACAACATTTAAATTAATAGTTGTTAAGAAGAACATAAAGTTTTGTTGCAACAATTGAAGATATAGTGTTTACCTCTGTATCCACAACAAGACTGTTATGCCGTTTTGTCGTTCAGTGCAAGTCATCTTTTCAAAATGTCAATCAGCATGCACACTGTTGGTTGTTGAGGCGACCTCTTCCCGCCACTCAGGGCTTCAGTAAAAGTTAGGCTCAGTCTGGGACTTGAACCCAGGACCTTGCGGCTACCATCCGCACGCTCTAACCAACTGAGCCAACCAAGCAGCAGGAAAGGCGCTCTCTTTTTGCAACAATTCGTAGTTGAGGTGGCTGCTTTGGCCACTCTCAACATGGTTTGGCAAACGATAATGCGAAAAAACTGCTGGTTGTTGTAAAATTCGAACGGATTTTTTCTAGTAAAGACCAGTGCATCCAAATTAACATTGTTTTGCACTTCATTTACAAAATCTAAAAATTCAAGAAAATCAACAACATCAAGCGCCATTCAAAATAGTTGAAAAATGCCTTAACCCGAGATTCAACCCTGCTCGTAGCAGGGTTAAAATCTTGGGTTAAATTGGCTGTATTTAACCTAGAGGTAGTTCTAACTCTCCTTCTATACTAGGGGCTAAAGTTAACCCTTGATTTAACCCAAGATTTAACTCTAGGTTGGACTTAACATGCATTCTGTTCTGCAGCCCTAATTGGGCATAGCGAGTAGTGCACAAAAAATAGTCCAATATTTATAGATATATTCCAGCACAAAAATATATAGGATTAATGAGTTTTTTTTTAGTTTTTTTTGCATAGTTTTTTTGAAATTTAGTTTTTAGTTTTTTTAAATGTTTCTGAATTGAGAAAGAACAGAAATCAACTATGTCATCAAAATCAAGTACATAAATTTTTCAAAGCAGGATTTTTCATTCAAAACATGGTCGAGACAACGATTTCAGAGAAGTTCAACCATCCCTATGACAGGTTGAAAACTATCACATCTCAAAATAGTTTCCTGCCCTTAGTTTCATCGTATTATTCGTTTTGCTTGAAAACGAAAATTCACACCACTACAGTATGCCAAATTTTGAAAACTGATGTATATTTGACAATTTTCAGTTGTATTGCTAGCCAAGCTATATTTCAGGATCGAGTCGATCTCATTCGATAAATGGATAGTCGTTTAACACAAGAGAGAATAAGGTAATATTTTTGGAGGTAATATTTACTGTAAATAATAGGAAATTTCACTTTCTAAAAGAGTACAAAGTGTGAAAAGTGAACCATCAAGTTAGAAAAATTTTGTTTATGGGCACACCTGAGCACTTTCCTGTTGGATACCCCAGAATTTTATTTTCCTGTTTTATATCTGATGCATTCTTACTGTAGTGGTAAAATTTTCATCAAAATTTTTTTTCTGTTTGCCGAGCAACCCAGCTCTGAAGAAGACATGCGGATGGGAATCAGTCGGATGTCACTGCATTTCCCAGGTGACCCTTTTCTAGCACATGTGATATGTTTATTATCTGTACTAATGAATTATCGAATAACCAACAGACTATAGTGATGTGTTTGCACATGCACATTATTCTTGTGCACATACACATTGTTTTTGAGCATGCAAATTATGCCTACATATTTGTGTATTACTTTTCACCAACCAGGGGATATGTAAATTTATGTGAGCATCTTTTTCTGTGAATATATAGTTGGGGCTTCAGCCAATTATTCATTCGTCCCAATTTGTCTCTTATCATCTCATTTTTGTCTTCCTTTACCATTGCATTGTCTATGAATAAATTATGCAAATGGGCCAGCGTAAAGGATACCTTCTCTACTACATTGTATGTGTGGGCTGCCAGTAGAGGATAAACCTACTGACTCACACGAGTTTGATGTACTTATTGTTTCGTAAACAAACATTTTACACACTGCAAAAAAGTTTAAACTGTCGAAAATGAGAAGCAAAAAAAAGGAAAATTTTGTTTATTGGCCCTTCCAGAACAGCCTCAATCATGATGTCGAGGAATTTTATCTTTTCTTTCTTTAGTTCATACATTTCTACTGTAGCTGCGAAAGTAACATCTCATCATCGAGTACCATTTTGGCTGCTGTAGATACACGGGTTGTCCCATAAGTCTTTAGCTTTTTTGAACTGATTTATAATCATATGCTTTTAAATATTATTTTGTCTTATGCACCATGTGTCATGAGTACACATAAAATTTCATTCATTTTGCCTTTATCTTTTAGCCAAAATTTAAAGTTTAATAATCCTTATTCTTAATTATGTCCGAAAATTTGAATATTGAACAACGTTGTGTCATTCATTATTGGATGCGGCAGGATTTCAAAGCCGCTGAAATTCATCAAAAGTTGGTGGATGTTTATGGCACTAATGCCCTTGGATTTAGCACCGTTAAGCACTGGATAGCATTGTTCAAGACTGGGAGGGAATCATTTCAAGATGACCCAAGACAGGGTGCCCCGAAAGACGTGTCTACCCCAGAAAACATTGAAGTCATTAGACAACTGGTGGAAGCTGATCGGGGCATCAAGGTGCACCAAATAGCTGAGACTTTAGGCATGTCAGCATCTACTGTCGATCGAATTTTGAAGGAAGAAATTTTGCTGTCCAAGGTTTGTGCCCCTTGGATCCCAAAATTTTTAACTCCAAGGCAGAAGCACATCCGGGCAACTTTGAGTTTGGCCCTGTATCACCAGTTTGAAGATGATGAGGAAAATTTTATGGATAGATTTGTAACAGGGGACGAGTCATGGGCTTACTACTAGGACCCAGAAACAAAACAGCAGTCGATGCAGTGGATACCCAAGGGCAGTCGACTGCCATTGATAGCAAAGGTCTGCAAGTCAGCTGGGGAGGTCATGGTTACCTATTTCTGAGATGCTAAAGGCCCATTGTTGATGAATTTCCTGCCACCAAGGACAACAATCACTGGTCAATATTATGCTAATTTGTTGGTCGAACTACACCAGTGCATCAAAGAGAAAAGAAGGGGAAAGTTGACCAAAAATGTCATTTTATTGCACGATAATGCGCAGGTTCACAAGTCGAAGGTTACCCAAGACACCCTGTCTCAGTGAAACTTCAAGGAGCTCAATCATCCACCCTATTCGCCAGACTTGCTCCCCACTGACTTCTACCTGTTTAGAATTTTTGAAGCAGTTTCCCAAGGGAAAAAGATTTGCCTGTGATGATGAAGTGATAGGTGAAGTTAGAATGAGGTTGGATACCCAACCTTTAACATTCTGGATGACAGGTGTAGAAATGTGTAAGAGGTGTTGGCTTAAGTGTCATAATATGAATGGTGATTATATTGAAAAATAAAATGTCCTCTCGCTTCTAGCATTTATCGTTTAAAGAAAGCTAAGGACTTATGGGACAACCCTCATATATGTATACACTGCACTGGCCAAATAAGTTTTGAAATCTGGATAAATGTCCAATGAACAAAGTTCTGGGAAAACAGGATGCGTCCTAACCCAATATATTACCAGAAAAAATGTATCTTGAAGTCCTGGAAAATTTTCATTGATCTAGGTTTGATGGTTTTTAAAGGGAGTGCTTCAAAGGAAAAATCGAAAACTTTGAAAATTTTCATTTAATTCCAGAAATTGAGTGATTGTCTGAAATTCATTAACAGAAAAACGGCAAGAGATATTGGGATACCCTTTGTTTAGTTGGAAAAGCACTGCAATCTGCACTATTATTTGCTCATTTTCATTACTCTAACATCATGTTGTGTGGAACAGGGTTCCTTCAACTGTAGAGCACTTTCGCACAACTTATAACATAGGCCCAAGTCAGACAGTCAACATTAGTTTTTGTTGGGGTTGCCACAGGTGCACATGTTCAGCTTCCAGCGTTGGTGCGCAAGCGGAAGGACGCGGGGAAAAATATCAAAGAAGAAAAAGAAAATTTGCATAGAGAAACGCAGCCACTGTTTCGCATGTTTTTGTGTTTATTTTCATTCTGGAAAAAATTGCATTTTTTATGGAAAAAATTGCATTTTTATTATTTATAATATTTTTATTATTATCATTTTTGGCATTGCCCGTCGTTTTCCCGATACAAATTGAGACAGTAATTGTTTTGTTTTGTGAGTGTAGTGGAGGCTCTCATAAGATTAGGTGTGGAGATTTGGGTAGGATCTCCTGAGGTACGTGCCAAGGTGTTCTGCCTGAGGTTTGGTGAAAGTTCCGGGGAGTATCTGGTGAAACGTCTGAGAGAGTTTTTAGTTTATTGTTTTTGTTAGCCTGTGGTCAGAACTGTTGCAACTTCTATTGTGTAAACCCAAAGGCCAGTTACAGCATCCTTCACCCGCAGCAGCCTAACAAGTGGTGGACTCTTAACGCCTCTCACGAGGGATAACAGGAGAACCACCAGAAAAATAACTAAACCTCCAGGGTTTTATTTACAGGCACATACCCAAAAAAGTAAGAAAATGAGTATTCCGGTAGGGAAAACTTTGAGAACTCCTCCTAGGTCACACGAACCTAGTGTTTCAAATCTCGACCCTGCTGAGAACACCCAGGGGTAGAACAGATTCAAGGACAGAGACTGAAGTGAGGCGAGAGAGTAAAAATGCCAAAGTGGCAAGAGTGGAAGAATAGTTGAGGAGAAGTAGTTTCGAGATGGCTAGGCAAGCCAAAATCGAAGCTACTGTAAGTAGTAGTGTCAAAGGTCATCAGACCTTTGAGAGAGAGAGACCAACGTCATCCCCCGAAATTGGTCCATCCAATGGCCGAAACGCTGGAGGAGATTAGACAGAAGTTGAAACCGGCGTGGAGGTTAAATATGGTGGACATGAATTACAAGGAATATTACGAGGATGCGCTGGGCGATTTATAGGACGACAAATATTTGAGGCAATATGACCCTGAAATGGCGAATTGGATTGGAGGTGAGGAGCAAAGGGATCCAGTCGATCCGAAAGATTTACAAATTAACGCGCTGGAGAAGAAAATGGAGTTATTAATCAAAGTTATCGAAAGCGCGCAATATCCAGAAAAGGAAAAGGAAGATGATCAACGAAAGAAGATAAGTGAGTCTTCTTACATTGAGAATAGAGTAGAAAGAGTAAATGAACCTAAGAGAGAGGTTCAATCAGAGGTTTATGTGAGGTCTCAAGAGAATAGAGACATATATTTTAGCAGAGATAATGGTTGGGTTGTGGAGCCACAGAGTTCGAGGAATGCGGAACAAGCACAATGGAATGCCTATGGTTACTCAGAGAATAGGAGGCCTAGGGAAAGGGAGGTGACTATTTGGGACATCTCGTCCCAGGGAGAGGATAGATTTTCTGGTCCTACTCCTCGGAGAGATACACTCTCCTTCTGGTCCAACATGAATCTCTCCAAAAGTCCTTGGACTCCAATCATCGAATTGGCCATTTTGTCAATTTTGATGTTTAACCGTCTGATTTCGTCAACCTTTTGACTCATTCCAAATCCTAAGATGTCCAATGGGTCCAATGGATCGTGACGATAATCGTTCCAAATATTATCAAAATTTTCATCAAAGTACTCGCGATGGTACATACCAAATTACTGTTGAGGTTGTCAAAAACATTCCTCTTTGAATTGATCAATAAATGAATCAATATGATCCTGGGCTAATTTCTATCGATAGGTGCTAATATATGAACCAATTTCTATCAATAGGCGCCAATATATGAGCATCTCTATCATCGGCAGTCAATAGTTCCTTTGCCTTGGCCATATTATTGATATTATTATTGGCTATTATAGGTGCTGTGGAATTGGAGGCACTTACTGGGTTCAATTTTACCTCAGCCCTATGGCTTGTACCACTTGAGTCCAAGCCTTTCCCCTTGCTCATACTATTAGATAACATAGGCAGTGGGAAAGGTTTATTCGCCTCATCATGCCTTATGCCAGGCACGGCTAAATCCTCAGTTTTTTTGGACATTTTGAGTTCTATATCTTTGCAAAAACCTTAAGGTTTTGTGACACCTTGAGTGACTCTGTGCTCTTCTGTATTGCAAGTGTCAGAAGCCACCACTTGTTATGTTTACTTTGCTTAGGTCAAAACACGTCAGCAATATAACTCAAGACACTATCGGCTTGCATCCAACTGTCTACTGTAGGTCACTCAAAGGAGCTTCCTATTAGCAATCAACTGAACACAGTGCAACAGTTCTTAAGCAGAAATAAACACAACCTTCAGTCACTAATAAGTAAGTGAAAACTCCAACTCTTGCAATCGAAGGGCACTCAGGGTCTTCCCAGATGCCTCCTAAAGGTTCACATAAATACAGAGAACTCACTACAACAATATCCAAAGGAGCTGGGACTTTACCATGGCTTTGGATCCCCATGTAAGATGACTCCTGCTTCCACTCACTGCTTGAGTGATATAATAATAGAATGATAAATAATAATAATATATTTATTATTCAAATATGTGTGTCGGGCTATTGACGCTCCCCTTTATTGGGCCTGAAAAGAATAATATGAAGAAAACAGATGCGACATGCCTATGACACACCAAAAGTAGGAGAATGACAAACATTGCTCTTTTTTGGTTGAATCGTAACTTTGTCGATTCACCAATTTTGCATAGATGTGGGATTACTACTTCCATAAGTACATCCCGAACACAAACTGATTTCTTGAGAGATAAGTAAAATTCATTCTAAATGAATAACAACCACTAGACAATCTGTCGTTCGATTAATATAGATTTTATATACCTGCAAATTCATTGAATGTTAATTAGCGATGAACATATTCAGAATGATATTTTAATTACAGATGTACAAAAAATTGGAATTTTCAATGAAATGCTCCCGAGAATAGACATATTTTGGTCATTGTGGTGAATATGTCATCTGTCAACTGTATGTTGTACGAAGATTGATCTATTTTTTACTCATGAATCTTTTTCAATAGTGGTATGACGAATTCATTCAAATATGATTTATTTCTAAGGTAGAATTAATTCCAAGTGACCCGAAATTCTTCGCCCATCCATGTGAAGCACAACTCCTTTGTTGAATGAGCTAGAATATATGTTAAAATTATTTCTCTGTCTGAAAATGCATTTTCGATTAGCTTCATAATTAAAAAATATTCAATGTTAAATTCTCTGAGGGTTACCAAAATGGACTTCTCCCTTTATTAACTATTGATAAAGAAATATGAAGTACATGATTATTTCTGCACATACTCAATGCATTCTCTGCACATACTTAATGCAACTCACGCAAAATAATCATTTCTATACTATCTCGCTTAATTCTCATTATGATGTGAACATTGCACAGACTTTTGATTCAGAATTCAAAAAAACACATTTCAATTCAGAATTCAACAAAACACATTTCAATATTACATCTTTGGAAGATTGAACGTAAGGCAGACAGCTCTCAGACCTTTCAAACAGCCTTTGAATGGTAATTGTTTCACATAGAATTTTCTAATTTTCTATAGAAGAAATTTGGACAATACATGCTTTCAGTGTTAGCATGAGTCATGCTCATGAAGGCCTGTTACAGCCTGTATTGGGAAGGTCATGCCTGCCAAGCATTTATTTGATAGGAATGGCACCATTTAGGACAAGGTAATGGCTGGAAAAGCTTGAAATGTTGCTGTGTTTGTCCAAAAATTTGAGGACAGTGAAAGTTGGATGAAAATTAATTAATTTTAACAAAATTTCCTCATTTTTTGTGTATATGTACATATTATGCTCATTGAAAAGTATATCAAATTCAAACTGATTGAAAGTTGCAAATCTGGTTGCATGTGCTGGAGCCAAATACTATGGTACCAACATGCTGCCAATGCCTGGGATGTCCCTACTGAAAATTTGATTTTTATATGTTTTGATTTAGAGTAGGTCATCACATTGGATGTCTGGCTTAACTGAATACAGGAACTCTCCCAACAAAAATAGAATTTGAAAACAACACTGTGGTTTAAAATACAATCTGCATTTAAACTTTCCAATATAGTAGTTGCCCCATTTTGAATAGGCACATTTTCAATCATTCTTAGATGTGGTATTAATGTTGTTGAATCCTGCTTTTTGGAATTTTAAATGGAAAGTTTGTACAATGTTCATATGTCAATGAGAATCTGAGGTGCAAGTATAGAAATGAATACCTGCACAAATGATGCTGTGCATGATGTTTTATTATGGACACTTAATAATTAGTAAATTTGTTCAATTAACCCTCAGACAATTTAACATGGAACCATTTTGAATAATGAAGCTACTCGGAAGTGCATTATCTGCCTATCACAGTAATCATACATGTTACCACTTTCAACCTGGTAGTTGGTTTTCATATATTTGACGAAGAATGATGAATCAGTAGGATTTTTCTATATCCTACATCGAATTAATATTGCAACATTATCGTCATACTACTACCGAAAAAGATTCAGAACTAGGATACAGATTGGTTTTCCTCTGCAAAATCATGATAGATGATATATTTACTAGGATGACTAGAATATTTTTATCCTCCAGTGTATTCCTATCCTGATTTTTTGTGCGACAGTGACAAAAATATAATTCTGAATGTTTTTGCTGCTGATAAATGTTTCATGAAGTTATATGCATATAAAATACAAGATATCTGAATATCATATCCTCTGGTAGTAAGCCTTCACCCAAAATGAATTTTTCTGACCTTACAAAAAATGAGTTTGTGCAGGAAAGCACTCTCCATGGAGTTTCACATTTGCGAAATACCAAGTCTAAAATGTGAACTGCTTTCTGGCTGATTGTAACACTTTTAAGTGGGGGCTATGCTGGCTTTGAAATTTTGAGGGAAATTAAGCGCATTTCTTCTGGCATTCAGTTTGAAACCACCTACCGCCTAGCTCGACTAGATGAAATCCATGTCCCAACAATAACCTGCTGTTTTACAAATCCCCTATACATTTTCGACTGGAAACTTGTTTCTGAATCTATGGCAAAGTATAATTGGACGATACAAGACACTGGTCACTCGTTGGCTTCTTATCAGGACTTCAAGGATTTAGACTTCAGTTCCAGAAATGTGAGCATCAGGCATGTGCAACAATTAGAGAATCTTTCCCTGGAAACTTTTAAATCAATGCACAAAGATATTTGCCTCCATGGAAGCAAATTCAGTCAGATCGTGGTAAGTATTTTTACAGTAATCTTGCCACTTTTTCAATGCAATCTCAGGGGTTTTTATCTTTTGATTTTCTGGCTATTGTTGCATGCTTTAAAAAGTGCTCCAGCTTGGGTGTAGGCCAAGGTAATGCAACAGTCAATAGGGATCTTAACACACTATTCTACAGGACTAATTCCTCTGATGTTAAAGATGCTTTGCAAAAAAACTGCCTGCACCTGCACCTCACATTGCTGTCAGCATAAACTTGTTGATCAGAAGACTTATCCCATAGCTAACCAAAAATCAATCAGTAATCTCACTTCCACTCATTTTCCCACCCTCTGCATGATTGAAATGTAGGATAAAATTAATGATAGGTTGGGCTGCACAACTAAAGCTTGATGAGAGATTCTCTTCCATTTGGTGCACAAACAGTTGACCTTCCCAATGAAAGATCGAAGAAATGGGGAAATAATGATAGGGCAAGTTGGTGGAGAGAAATCAGCTCAGA
Organism: Romanomermis culicivorax; assembly: GCA_963922205.1. NCBI lineage: Eukaryota > Metazoa > Nematoda > Enoplea > Mermithida > Mermithidae > Romanomermis > Romanomermis culicivorax. Next base: position 112,051 of record CAWUHX010000463.1, read on the forward strand.
GAAGTTAGAGGGGGAAACAGGCTTGGTAAGATCTGCAAGTTTTTTCCTAGTCTATATATACCTGCAAGTTAAGCAGGACAGAATCATGACACAAATTCACTATTTTTATCATCAATAAAGACTAAATAGATGTTTCTATAGGCTAAATGTGATAAACAAGATTTATGCATATCTTTACAAATGAAACAAAAAAAAGGTGAAAACAAATGCATTTCATGATTAATTTTATTGCTGTCAACTTGAGTTTACTGCAATTTAGAATATAATGAATAGTACTGGTTCAGCTGAAGTGTGCTATACAACATCTGTTCCATCAAGCTTTTCATCCCTGACTACTACATTTTCTAGTCACATAGACCTATATCTGATGACTATTACCTATGTTATAGCACATGTTAATGTTATAACTTTGCTCTCCTTAAGGCGGAGGTATACTACTGGTCCTTCAGAGAACAAACACATGAATTGACAAACTTTTTAAAAATAACAATTTTATTCGAATTTTTATCACTCTATCAACATTTGATAAAAATGTTTCATGCTTTACTAAGATGGAGTACAACTGGGGCAAAATCAGGAATTGGCTTCAGTTTACATTTTTGAAACTAACACTAGGATAAAGAGGACAGTATAAACAAAAATATTGCAGGATAGAGAGCACACTAAAGGAAAATCAGTTCCATGGGGCAAACTATACTGCATTTTTTCCAAATAAGCTTTGATATGAAAAAATGAACTTTTTCAAAATTTTTGTATCAATATTCTACAAAATTCACATAATAATTACTGAGGCTAATCTTAAAATAATAAAAGGGACTGAGGCTAATCTTAAAAGTTAGATTGATCCCAAGCCTAAGACTTGACTGATTTATGGGTCCAACAGTTCGAGAACATGATGGTTGCAAGATTGAAGAATAGGGCTTAAAAACATATTGACATTTTTTCCTCAAACTGAGGCAGTCAAAACAGTTTGGCTCGAGATGCAGTGTTATATCAGCTTGTAGATTAGTAAAAATTTTTTTACATTTTAAGGCTAATTTGAAACTCAAACATTTACTAGTTTTTAATTTGAGTTGCATTTTCTTCCAGGTATCAAAGTTTTCAGCATGTATGAAAATCAACTGTCGGATATATGAAAACAGTGGCCATGATATGGTTTCAGCTGTAAGGATTAGTGATGGAAAGTGTGATAGACCCTGGATGAATATTCGAACAGGCGTCATAGATTTCATGAGGAAAGTTCATGGATTGAACCTGAATACAAGTTATCAGCCCTATCAACTTTACTTCGATCCATTTGTTCCAGTGACATCATTTCCAACCCATTCGATTGGCAAGTTTTTCATTGATCCAATATTGATCAATAAGCCAACAATGAAAACTGTAGATTGTTACAAGCGGATTTGTGACTCAAAAGCACAAGAACAACCATGCTTGAATTATTCAGAGGTGGTTTTACAAGAGAGGGGAATTGATTGTCTCCAATGGGAGTACAAAGCAAGCTACATTCCTTATTATTCCCCTAACGATCTACACTTTCTTCCATGTCAATATCAAAAAGCAGTACTTCTTCTAGTGTGGCCTCCATATGAGCATTGGCAAGTATGTGAACACAAACCATTGTTCTTGTGGTATAAAACACTGTCCAATATTGGTGGAACCTTGAGCATGTGGACTGGTGCAAGTGTTTTATCCTGCCTCCACTTATTGAAAGTTTTTTGCTGTGTGTACTACAAACCCAGATTTAGAGTTGGGGATAACCCACAGATTGCAGAGCCACCTGTTTAAATGACATTGCCAGAAAGAATGATTAATGTGAGCTTTTTGTTCAGTTTCTTAGTTTGTTTTGTTTTACATTATTAAAGGGAAGTGTGAATCGTTGTGTTATATCTTTGTTGTTGGATGTTGTAGTATTCATACCACTTGAAGCAATTTGCATAGTAAACAAAGTAAAACGGCCTGCTATTTCAGGGTGAAAAAATTGGAAGAGTAATGATCGAAAAGTCTTACAAAAATGCATTTTATTTCCATCAACAATCTTCTGCATGTAAGATAAGATAGTCACAGATATGTAAGATAAGATAGTCACAGAGTACAATATAACTCAAAAAGTACAGAAACTTCCAAGGTAGACTCTTCAGCACATGTTAGTATCAATAATCCAATAATTAGACTAGGATAAGCGAGAAAAGTAGTATTAAATTTTCATGATACCCACTACCCATTATTTAGGTGTAGTAAGCACTATTTAAAAGTAGTGCAATATGGAAAGGCAGCGACAGTAATCCAAGTGGAAACACTCAGATAAAGTTTTGTTTCCCACTGATCTACTCCTCAAATAGGGAAAGTGGTCAAAATGTTTTTCTCTCTTTTTTCCAAGCCATTTCTCCCTTGGAAAGCTGCACATATGTTTCATTGAAATATTTTTTAGATTCTGCAAGAATTCTGATATCAATATTGCATAACATTCATCCAAGTAAACCCTCAACTCACTGTCCGTGTTTTTTCATAATTTCTGCTGTGAAAACTGCTTCAAATATATTGTATAATCTGTTTAAGCATAAAAACATAAAATTATGCATAAAAATTTGATGAGAAGAATTTGCAAATTTGCAAATTTCAATCATTTCCAGAATTTTTTACCATTTACTATTTTATCATAATCTATTACAGATGACTATATCATGCAAATTTACCAAATACTGGCACTAATGCATGAATGCTATGCGAAATTTGCACTGGGAAAATTTAGGAAGGCTCGAGGAACCTGAATTGAACCAGTAGTCTTCCATAGAGTGCTGTGCACTAATATGCATCAAAATGAACAAAAATCGGTTCTTTTTAAACCCTTGTAACCTTGTATAGACAAATCAGGATTTCGCACATATATTAGCACTAAAAGAGTTCATCAGATAGAACTTCAGTTCATGTCTTTATCAGCACCTAAGTACACAGTATGGGAAAGTGCAACCACTTTTTTATCTTCCTAGACTTGAAATAAAGCACAGGTTCTGACATTCTAGAACGCTCGAGAAAATTGCACCTTTCTGGAGAATTTCCATGCAAAAACAGCAAACTGAGTAAAAAAGTCTGGACAAACAAATACAAATGATGCAAGAAAATACAGTCCTGTTTAAAGCGCCTGAAAAATTCTAATGTTCCCCGTTTTAGAGCCCCGAAAATTGCCTAATGATTAGGCAATGCCAACAAAATCTCAGCACTTCGTTCCGATATCTCAAAACAACCTTTATCAGAAGCTAAAAAACTTTTGTATGAGGCAAAAAAATGCGTCCCATCCACGTGCATTTGTGCAATAGTGTAAAATTCGGTACATGTTTCCATTTATGGCCTAAAATTAGGATAACAGTATAGGCACGTTTTTTTCCAGTTGAATTTGTGCAAAAGTAGTTATTCTCAGGTCGATTGTTATTATTCAGGCATCAAAAACTGTCGAATAACTTTCAGAAAGTGATGTTCATGAGGTTGTTTACCGATTTGAACAGCTAAAATATTACTTGGTTTTCAAAATTTTCTACTGCCAATTGCCAAGTCAATAACAAATTGGAATTATACATATAGAACTGCTACATAGAATTTACTCCAAATTTAATACCCGCCTGTTTTTTCTTAAAATTATTTTGTAAAATAAACGTCGAACAAAAATTGTGCCGAAAAAAATGCTATAAGAAAACCATTTGTGCAATAATTTTTTAACTGGATAATTTGAGTCTCTTTTTTCAGCCATCTGGATCCATTGAGATGACAGCCTGCATTTCAATTGACTGTCTACCAAATGATGAAGCAAACGAAGATTTAGTATATTCGTTAATTGCATCTGGCAGTAATATGGGCGATGAAGTGGCAATGAATCTGCGGCTGAGCATAATCGATTTCATGTGGAAAGTTCATGGTTTACATTTGGACACTGTTAATCAGGATTATATCTTTTCTCCAGATTTGAATCCTATGTTCACGTCACTTCGAACGAATTCAATCAATGCTCTTCCCATTGATCCAAAAATGGTCAATATGCCAACGATGACAAAGGTAATCTGTCGCAAATGGTATTGCAACTTGCAAGGACAAGAGCCAATTTGTTGCAACTTCTCTTTCAGGAGGGTAGAAGAAAGAGGGATAGATTGTTTCCAATGGATTGGAGGTGTTGGTCTGAGATTCTCGAAAAAGCATCTGCCTACAGGTGAGTACACAATATTGCAGTTACTTTATCCTCACTACAACAATTGGCAAGTATGCCAATACATACCGTTATCCTCGTGGTATCAGACAGTGTCAAATATTGGTGGAACCTTAAGCATTTGGACTGGTGCCAGTGTTTTATCTTTCCTGCACTTAATCGAGTTCTTGTGCTACAAGTGCTACAAACACAAGTGGAAAGTTGGTAATAGCTCACAAACTGCGCAGCCTGTTCTTTGAATGAAAGTGTCGAGAAAGAATATGATTGAGGATGTTGACAATAATGTTAGTTTTTTAATCCTTTTTTCTGTTCATATTGTTTCCCTCAAAATATAAAATTGTTATGTTATGTTGTATATTTGAAAAATGAAATCTTTATAGGCTTTCAGAGCAACTTGCACAGTCATCCTGGTAACATGGGTTTGAATTTTAGCACTCAAGCAAATTTAATATAATCAACGCATTTGCTGACTTGTAATTTGGAATCGAATGTGCATCTGATAATTCGATGACATAGTTTTGATATTTTCAAAGTAGTACATCAGGACACGCTATTTTTAATCTAGTCAGCCCAGACTGCTGAAGTTTATTTGGAGGGTGATGAGCAAAATACATCTTGATGAAACTGTCATTCTATTTATGCAAAGCTTTATAACCTAGAAAATGAGCATCAATTTTAGTAACTAGTAATATTATACTTATGTCCATAAGAAAATACTGGCATTATATTTCGTAAAACTATCATATCGAATTCAGTACAAATTGCTTGGCTCTCATTCAGCATATTTCCTGTTCAGTATGACATTCAATCATTTGATCTAGCCAAGACCAAGAATATCAACCAATAACTTAATTAATCAATAAACCAATTAGTCAATCAATAAGTAAATCTACTAATGAATAAATTGATTAATCAGTAAACTAATTAACCGATCGATCAATACCCAAATAATCGATTAATCAATTAATCAATCAATAAGCGATTAATTAATTAATCAATCAATAAGCGATTAATTAATTGATCATTCAATAAGCGATTTATTAATCAATCGATTAATAATTAATTAATGGATTAATGATTAATTAATGGATTCATGATTTATTAATGGATTAATAATTAATTAATTAATTAATAATTAATCAATTAATAATTAACCAATTAATTAATAAATCAATCGATTACTAATAAATCAATCGATTACTAATGAATCCAAAAAAAACAATTAATCAATAAATCACTTATTAAGTGAACATAGACCAATAAGTTTAATGATCAATAAATCGATTAATCAATCCATCAAATAGTCAATGAACCAATTTAATCGATTAACGAGTAGATCAATTAATCAATCAATAAATAATTAATCAATTAATCACTTGAACAATAAAGCAGTTGATCAACATAGCAGTTGATCTATAAATCAATAACTCGATAGATCAGTTAATCAATAAATCGCTAATCAATGAAGCAATTAATTAATAAATCGATCAAGTAATTAATCAATCAACAATTTATTAATTAGTCAACAGATAATTTATGTATTTATCAATCGGCAATTAATTAATTAATCAATTAATCAATAATCAATTAATTAATTAATAACTAATTAATTAATTAATAACCAATTAATTAATTAATAACCATTAATTATTTAATAACCAATTAATTAATATATAACCAATTAATTACTCAATAATTAATTAATACTCACTACATCAGTATAGTTGGCCATATAATCGTACATGGCCCGGTAGGAAGCATCGCCCGTTTTGGCGCTGCCACCGGCGCCCTTTTTAGAGCTGCCAAAGGCGCCCATCGAACCACTGGGCGACTATTAGGGGCCCGGATGACGCGATCCATTCGTCGAAAATAAACTTTGCGGTTGTTGATTAAAGCCTGGAAAAAACGGACAGAAAATTCAAATAATTAAAAAATACTCAAAAAACAAAAAAAAAATCAACAAAAAAACGAAGTCAAAGAGATAATCAAAAAAAAGAAGAAATCAAAAAAAGAGAAAAAATTTCAAAAAAATAAAAAAACATCAAAAAACAAAAATTGAGGAAAATAATCAAAAAAAAGAAAAAATCCAAAAAAATTTAAAAAATTTTAAAAAAACAAGACAAAAATAATAAAAAAAAGAGTCAAGGAAAAAAATCAAGAAAAGAAAATGCCAAAGAAATAACAAAAACAGCAAAAATCAAATAGAAAAGTCAAAAAGGTGAGAAAAAACGAAAAAAATTTAGAAAATGCGAAGAAAAGTAGCAAACTAAAGCAAGAAAAAAACATTAACGAATACATATACAATAAATGAACAATGGTGGAAACAAATGTAGAAAAATGTGAATTGAGAAAAAACAAAAAAACAGAAAAGAGAAAGGATAAAGTATAAAAAAAACTGAAAATGTAAAGAGTGAAGAAAAAAACCGAAGCAAAAATGAAACAAGAAATGATTAGAAAACCTTGAAAAAACAACTTCTAAATACGCCATTATCAAGAAAGTCACAAAAAAATAAATAAATCTATAGGAAAAAAGTAAGAAAAAGCAAAAAAATACAGCAAACGACGTGTGTATTGGTCCACTAAATTCTTGGCAATAATATCATTGACCATTTTTTCGAGTTCAACCTTGATGAAAATTATTATAGACACATTTTTGAAAATCGGCTATGTTGTATTTTGGATTCTGGTAGGCAATTTTTTTGGCTTGATTTATCACCAAAAAAGTGTTGATGGGATCAGTTTACAACAATGCGTTGGAGCTGGATCCTTAACCGACCATTTTGTATTTGGCAAATTTTCATCATTTGTATAATCAGAAACCTAAGCCTAAGCCTAACCCTAAGCCTAAGCCTAGGCCTAAGCCTAAGCCTAAGCCTAAGCCTAAGCCTAAGCCTAAGCCTAAGCCCAAGCCTAAGCCCAAGCCTAAGCCTAAGCCTAAAACTAAGCCTAAGCCTAAGCCTAAGCCTAAGCCTAAGCCTAAGCCTGAGCCTAAGCCTAAGCCTGAGCCTAAGCTCAAGCCTAAGCCTAAGTCTAAGCCTAAGCCTAAGCCTAAGCCTAAGCCTAAGCCTAAGCCTAAGCCTAAGCCTAAGCCTAAGCCTAAGCCTAAGCCTAAGCCTAAGCCTAAGCCTAAGCCTAAGCCTAAGCCTAAGCCTAAGCCTAAGCCTAAGTCTAAGCCTAAGCCTTAGCCTAAGCCTAAGCCTAAGCCTAAGCCTAAGCCTAAGCCCTAGCTCAAGCCTAAGCCTAAGCCTAAGCCTAAGCCTAAGCCTAAGCCTAAGCCTAAGCCTAAGCCTGAGCCTAAGCTTAAGCCTAAGCCTAAGCCTAAGCCTAAGCCTAAGCCTAAGCCTAAGCCTAAGCCTAAGCCTAAGCTCAAGCCTAAGCCTAAGCCTAAGCCTAAGCCTTAGCCTAAGCCTAAGCCTAAGCCTAAGCCTAAGCCTAAGCCTAAGCCTAAGCCTAAGCCTAAGCCTAAGCCTAAGCCTGAGCCTGAGCCTAAGCCTAAGCCTAAGCCTGAGCCTGAGCCTAAGCCTAAGCCTAAGCCTAAGTCTAATCCAAAGCCTAAGCCTAAGGCTAAACTTAAGCCTAAGCATAAACCTGAGCTTGAGCCCACTTGCAATGCGGCAATTTACATTGCATACCTTATAAACTGTACAGATACTTCTCATCATTCATGGCAACAATGAATGTTACCAGCAGGTTTGCATTTTATCAACTTTTGTGGATCATTCCTGTTAATTACTCTAGCTGGATTTTGAGAACGAAAGTGTCTGTTTGATCTCTTTTACTGATTTTTTCGACTTCTCTTGCATTCAAAAACTGTATTCATTTATTGTCAGAATTTATTCACGTCATAATTTCAACAACACATACATTTCAACCATCTCCAACAGGAGAGTTGAATTTACATAAACGACGTTTGAAAGAGCAGTGGAAAGGTTCTTCATTTGGAAATGTACTTTTCTTAATTTCAATATCTACAACTCGATCTGTTTTGTTTGGTACCATGATTTTTGTTCCATTATTGACATCAACTGGTGGTAATAATATAACACTGTCTCTTTTCATGCCTTCCCAGCAAAAGATTAAATGATAATATTCAGGCTGAGATGTAACATTGAGCCGGGTCCAAAATTCGTATGTTTTGTAGTAGCTGAAAAATAAAAATTATGATATCTGTACAAACCATCACCTCCAAATACTCACTCTTTAGATGAAGCTATTCCCTTTGGTGACTTTGTTTGAACCTGCTCACTCATATTACGGCATAATGGATCAATACAAAGCTCTAAATCTATGGCCATTGAACGACAAATTATGGTGAAATTCAGAGCAATGTTATTGTTACTTACCACTATGCATGTTAGGAAAACGGTCAAGAAAGACAGATACATTTTTGACACCACCCGTCAGCTTGCCACTCATGTGATAGATTTGAGCAGTCTCTTGTGGTTCTGAACTTTCCAACAATTGAGCAAACATTAAACCAAAGGTGTATATAAAATAGCCCATATCTGCAAAATTTTTGTATATTAGTACATGCAAATCTTAGTGTTCAAACAGATGAGCTTCCATTGAACAAAATTTTCAGCAACTTTCAATCCACGGTTTTTTTCCTCGAAGATTTTTTCCCCAGGAGAACCAGACCCATAATTCATTTCCTCATTTCCCAAAAGTTTCCACATTTTTAAAAACATAAAAACATAAAATAAATATAATGCGGCTTCTAGTGAACTTCTTCCATGAACTTCTCCACATAAAACTTTTGATGCCTGTTGGTATATTCATCCAGGGTCTGTCGCAGTTTACATCACCACCCCTTACAAATGAAACCAATTCATTGGGTGAGGTTCCATGTATTGGACAGTTAATTTTCATGCATGCTGGAAACTTTGATGCCTGGAAGAAAATGCAACTGAAGTTATAAACTAATAATAGCTTGAGTTTTAAATCATCCTTGAAATGTAAGAAAAATTTTATAAACCTACAGGCTAGTTATAACACTGCATAATGAGCCAAAAAGTTTTGGCAGCTACAGTCTGACGAGAAAACTGAACTTTTTTTCAGCCCTATTCTACAATATTACAACCACAAAATTTTTGAAATGTTTGATGTTTAGATCAGCCATGTCTTTGACTGAAGCTCAATCAAAGTTTTAGGATTAGCCTCAGTCTCAGGCTTAGGGTTGGGCTAAATGTCTAATATGGATACAAATTTTTCAAAAAGTTCATTTTTTCATATCAAGGCTCATTTGAAAAAAATGCAATACAGTTTATCCCATGTAACTGATTTTTGCTCATTGTGCTCACTATCCTGGCAATATTTTTGTTTGAACTGTTCCCTTTATCCTAGTGTTAGTTTTGAAAATTTAAACTTGAGCAATTTTTGTATTTTGCCCCAGTTGTACTTCCCAGAGTAAAGCATGATACATTATTACTAAATGTTGAAAGTAGTACAAATTGAATAAATTTATTTTTTTTGATAAGTTTGTTAGATCAGGTGTTTGTTCCATAATGGACCATTTGTATACCTCAGCGCAAAGAAGTGCAAAGTTATAACATTGGCATGTGCTATAACATAGGTAGTAGTCATCAGATATAGGTCTATGTGACCATAAATATGTAGTAGTCAGGGCTGACAAGCTTGATTGTATAGATGTTGTATAACACACTTTAGCTGAACCACTATTATTCATTATCTTCTAATTACAGTAACCTCAAGTTCACAACAATAGAACTAATAATGAAATGCATAGTGATCGTATGAGGTCCCTGACCCCGAAAAGAAGAACTGAGTCGTGGTTGAATGTTTTTCGTGGTTACACTTGCACTTTGAAATTTTTTTTCCATAAAATGAATCAATTTGATTCCAACATGAGGTGAATACTGTTAAGCTTTGACAAATCTGGGCGAGTAGATTGTGTAATGCTGCTGAGTATATGTACTATGTGGTATAGTTTAAATCTTTGGCAGTTTTTCTTATATCCTTCTGTCGCCAATGAATTGATTTATCTGTTGCAGATTGAATGTCCCTATTCATTTCCAATGCAAATTGTCCACGAAATGTGTCTTGAAAAAGCTTCTCTAGATTCATTCCTATTCAAAAATGCTTAAAAACTAGCCCCTGATCTTAACTCAAATCCTATAATTGATGAATTGCATACAAAAAATAGCAAAGTTGTGGGCCTGAATGGACATGTTTAGGAAGTAAAAGACAAAACCATGAGCTTAAGCTAATTGTGGACTAAAAGACCTTGAGACTTGAGATACAAGGTATCTGACAAATCAATATATTAGTTATATTGTGTACCTACTAATGTCCTGCATCCTAATGTCTTGGGTCCTAATGTTGCATCACAGTCGAAATTCGAAAATTATTGCATTTCAGCTAGCTCCGCAGTACCTTTTGGCACCATTAAGCAGTGTTGCCTTGGAAGAGAGTTTAAAGTGGGAAAATGAATAATCAGTAATAGTCGCAATCACTTATTGCCTGAAAATGCGGACAAATTGATTTGGTTTTACTATAATCAGCAGGCTATTGATTACAGGCTCAAAAGTGCTTTAGAAGAATACCAACAAAGTGATTGTTTCAAGGAATAATAATTTGCAACCCCTTTTATCGTGCTAAATTGTAAGGCATTAAACAGACTTTACTTTGATCAATAAAACTTGATTTGTTTTGTCTGTTATAGTTTCACTTGCCTGACAATTTAGAGCACACAATATCTTAAATGACCATTATGATGTGTTATTGTTATACTAACTGTAACTGCAACCCCAACCTTGAACCCGACCCAGAAAGTTCAGGGATAAGTGCAACCCCGACCCCAACTGCATCCCGGACCCCAAGCCTGAAAATTTTCGACCCTGTACGTTCACTAGAAATGCACTTGTTTTGACGCCGTACGTTCACTAGAAACGCACCTTTTGTTTTGTTTCATTTGTAAATATATGCATAAATCATGTTTATCACACTTAGCCCATAAAAGCACATTTATTTAGTCTTCATTGTTGATAAAAAATTGTAAATTTGTGTCATAATACTGTCCTGCTAGACTTGCAGGTATATATAGATTGAGACAAACCTAGGGATGTTAGCAATTCTGTTCCTCCCCTCCCCCATATTCTCTGAGCTGGTGTTCTCACCACCACCTCGCCCCCATCATTTTCGCCCATTTCTTCCATCTTTCATAGAGAAGGTCAACTGTTTGTGTTCCAAATGGAAAAGAACCTCTAAGCATGCCTTTGTCATAGAGCCAATCATATGATTAATTTCACCCTACCTTTCAGTCATGCAGAGATGGTGTGGCCATGAGTGGAAGCGAGATGACTGATTGACTTTTGGTTAGTTATTAGATAAGCCTTTGGATCAACATGTTTATGCTGACAGCAATAAGACCTGAGGATTTGGTCTTGTAGTATAGTGTGTTAAGATCCCTATTGACTGATGCACTGCCTTGGCCGTTACCTAAGCTAAAGCCCTTTTTAGGGCATGCTATAACAACCAGAAAATCAAAAGCAAGTAGCACTGAGATTGTCATGGGAATAGATAACTGTGAAAATACTTACCAGGATCCAACTGAATTTACTTCCATCCCCACAAATATCCTTGTGCATTGATTCAAAAGTTTCGAAGGAAATATTGCCTTATTGTTGCACAAGCCTGATGCTCACATTTCTGGACTCGAAGTCTAAATTTTGGGAGTACTGATATGAAGCTAACAAGTGACCAGTGTCTTCTATCGTTCAATTATACTTTGCCATAAATTCAGAAAGAAGTTTCCAGTCGAAAATAACTAGCAGATTTACAAAACAGCAGCTTAATCTTGTGTCATGGATTTTATCTAGTCGAGCTAGGCCGTAGGTTGTTTCAAATTAAATACCAGACGAAATGCGCTTAATTTCCCTCAAAATTTCAAAGCCAGCATAGCCCACACTTAAGAATGTTACAATCACCCAGAAAGCAGTTCCCATTTTAGAACTGCAGTTTCGCAAATGGGAAACTTCATGGAGAGTGCTTTCCTGCACGGACTCATTTTTTGTAAGGTCAGAAAAATTCATTTTGTGTGGACCCTGAGCACTGGACAATATGATATTCAATTGATTAGTATTTTACACATATAAATTCATTTAAAATTAATTAGCAGCAAAACAAATTGAAATTGTATTTGTATTGCTGATGCACGTAAAATCAGGATTTAAATACCCCTGAGGATAGAAATATTCTAGTCATTCTGGTGAATACATCATCTATCATGATTTTCAAGTGGAAATCAATCTGTATCCTAGTTCTGAATCTTTTTTTGTAGTAGTATGATGATAATGTACCAATATGAGTTATATGTAGGATATAATTAATTCCGACTTATTCAGCTTTTGACGTCATACATATGAAGCCCAACTCCCAGGTTGGACATGGTGAAATGTATGATTACTTCTCTGGGTAGATAATGCACTTCCGGGTAGCTTCATTATTCGAAATGGTTTGCTACTAAATTCTCTAAGGGTTCAACGAACAAAATTTACTCATCATTCATTAACGATAATAGAACATCAGGTACAGCATCATTTGTGCAAGTATTCAGTGCATTTCTCTCTGATTTTACCTAGTGGGAAAAAAGATTCGACTCACACCAAAATGATAGGCTCCATTTCCATACTTCTACTTTAATATCTCATTGACATATTAGCATTGGGAAACTTTTCATTCAAAATTCCAAGGAGCATGGTTCAACATTACATAAATATCACATTTAAGAATGACTGAAAACGAGGCTATCATCAGTTAAGTTAAGTTTGGCACAGTTAACATTGTTAAGCCAGGCATCAAAGTTGACGACTCACTCTAAAGGAAAACATATAAAAATCACACTTTTAGTAGCAGCACCACAGGCATTGGCAGCATGTGGGTGTCATGGTATCTGGCACCAGCACACGCAACTTTTTAATTACTTTGAATAGTATATACTTTCTGATAAGCATGATACATACATTTAAACAAAAAACTAGAAAATGTTGTTGAAATTAATTTATTTCCATCCAACTTTCAACTTTTTGACACATACATCAACGTTCCAAGCTTTTCAGGCCATTAACTTGTCCTAGATGGTGCCACTCCTACGAAATAAATGCTTGGCAGGCACGCCCTTGCTAATACAGGCTGTAATAAGCCTTCATGGCATGACTCATGCTAACACCAAGAATATATATTGTCTAAATTTCTTCTGTAAAAAATTAGGAAAATTTCTGTGAAACAAACAGCATTCAAAAGCCATTTAAAAGGTCTGAGAACTGTTTGCCTTACTTTCAATATTTCAAAGATGTAGTATTTCTTAATATTTGGGTTATTTGGAATTCTGAATGAAAAGATTGTACAATGTTCAAATCATAATGAGAATCCAGGGTGAGAGTATAGAAATGATGTTTTTGTGTGAGTTCCATCAATTTTTTCCATTAGATTGGATAAGAGGAAATGTATTAAGAACATGCAGAAATGATCATGTACCTAATATTTCATTATCAATAGTTAATGCACGGAGAAGTCCATTTTGGTATCCCTGAGAGAATTTAACACTGAATATTTTTCAATCATGAAGCCAATCGAATACGCATTTTCAGTCTGACAAAGAATTAGAACATTCATTTTATCTCGTCCAACATAGGAGTCGTGCTTCACATGGATAGGCAAAGAATTCTAGGACAGTTGGAATTAATTTTACTCTAGACATAAATCATATATGGATAAATTCGTCATACCACTATTGAAAAAGGTACCAAGTAGAAAATAGATTAATTTTTCTAGAACATATGCATGATAGAAGACGTATTCACTAGAATGACTAAAATATTTCTAATCTCAGGAGCATTTCAATTAAAATCCTAATTTTTTTGTGGGTCTGTAATTCAAATATAATTCTGAATATGTTCATCACTAATTAATGTTTAATGAATTTGTAGGTATATAAAATGAAAGCTAACTGAATGCCAGACTGTCTGGTGGTCATTATTCATTGAAAATGAATTTTCCTTATTTCTCAAGGAATCAGTTTGTACAGGAAAGCACTTTCCATGGAGTTTCACATTTGCGATACAGCAAGTCTAAAGTGCGATGTCTTTTCTGGCTAATAATTACTTTTTTGAGTGCAGGCTATGCTGGCTTCGAAATTATACGAGAGATAAAGCGCATTTCTTCTGGAATTGAATTTGAAACCACTTACCGATTAGCAAGGATTGATGAAATCCATGTTCCAACATTACATTATCATGTTATAAATGAGTTTGACATTTTCGACTGGAGACTTGTTTCGGAAACAATGACAAAGTTCAATTGGACAATTGAAGACATGGGACATTTGTTGGCTACATATCCAAATTTTCGGCATCAATACTTCAAGTCCAGAAATGTCAGCATCAGGCATGTGCAGCAATTAGGCAATATTTCCCTCGAAACTTATAAATCGATGTACAGACAAATTTGTGTCAATGGCAATCAAATCATTGAGACCAGGGTAAGTTTTTTTACAATTACCTTGTCAGTTTATCTTGACAATCTCAGTATTTTTGCCCTTTGACTTACCACCTATTGTAGCATACCGTAAAGTGAGCTCTGATGTTGGTATACACAAATATAGTCCAACAGTTAATAGAGACCCTAGCACACTATGCAACAAGACTAAATCCTCATGTCTGAAAGAGGTCCTACTGGAAAACTGCTTGAGCCATCAGTACACATTAACGTGAGCCTGGACTAGCTAATATAAAGGCTGATCACACGACTAACTATAAGAAGGGAAAAGTTACTTTATTGTTCTTATTTCCTGCAAACCATGAAGATAGCATTGACATCCAATGCTAGATTCATTCAATTAAAATTCAGAACAAGAGTCATTAATACACGATAATGAAACCAGTATTATTAACTTTGTGAACCATGCAAGTCTTCATCAGCCCATAATCTCATTCCCACATGTAACTACATTATCTCTACAAGACCAAAGGGAATAAGATTGATTATGTGATTAGCTCCTGGACAAAGTCATGCAGAGAAGTTCTCTTTCATTGTAGCATAAATAGTTGAAGTTCTCTATTCCCTCTAAAATTGCACCCCAGATTGCTACATTTCTTTGGTCACATTGACCCATAGTTGAGGAGGATTCCTGACTATGCTACAATATAGTCAAATGTTATCACTTTGCTCTGCTCCAGTCTCAGGTGTACTACTAGTTTGTTTGCCTATCTGAAAAAATTCTTTATAAAAAATGTTAATCTATTAGAATTTGTAGTACTTCCAACCTTTAATAATAATTAATCTCAATATCTTCAGATTATAAATTTGGCTGCAGAGTCATTTTTCTTAATAATAAGTTATGCATGAAACAATTTAGATTCCATCGGATCTTCTGTTTTTTGCATCATAATTTTTTCCTCATTTTTTTACTATGAGAATGTACAACTGCAAGAAAATCATAACATAGTAGGCCTTATATTTTCAAAACTAAGACTGGCATAAAGGGATAAGTTCAAATAAAACCATAGTCACATTTACTAATGCGGTAATCACATTACTCAAAAATTGGTTACATGAGATGTGGAGCTTTTTTCTAAATGACCTATTTTAGGAATGAACTAACTTTTTCAAAAATTAGTATATGTCTACATTTTACAAATTTTGGATCATAAGCTCTTATGGATATTTAAAGATTTTGTTACATTTCTTGGCTCATTTTAAAATATAGAAATCATATAATTTTATCCATATTTTCCAGATATTCCTTTCTAATCGCAAAATAAAAATCGACTGTCCATTATATAAATCCTCTGGAAATAAATTGATTTCAAGGATACGTGCACCTCATGATATGTGTGATGAGCCATATATGAATATACGAACAGGCATCATCAATTTTACGAGGCAACTTCTTGGAGTGAACCTATACCAAGAATGCGTGCCCTATAAACTGTTTCTAAATCAATATGTTCAGATGGCACCACTCCAAATGGATTTGATTAACAGTTTTTCGATTGATCCAATGTTAGTTAATAAGCCAACAATGAAAACTGTAAATTGTAACAAGCGGTTTTGTGATTCTCAAGCAAAAGAACAGCCTTGCATGAATTATTCAGAGTTGTTATTACAAGAGAGGGGCATTGATTGTCTCCAATGGGAATACAAAGTAAATTACCTTCCACCTGATTTTGCAAGATCATTGGACAATCTTACATGTGACCATGAAAATATGACATTTATGTTAGTGTACCCTCCGTTTGAGAATTGGCAAGTGCGTGAACATAAACCATTGTTTTTGTGGTATCAGACACTTTCCAACATTGGTGGAACATTGAGCATTTGGACTGGTGCAAGTGTTTTATCCTTCCTCCACTTAGTTGAGGTTCTTTGCTGCATGTGCTACAAACGCAAATGGAAAAATGGGGATAACTCACAAATTGCAGAGCCACCAGTTTGAATGACAATGCACAGAAAGAATGATTGATGAATTTTCACATCGAGGTAAGTCTTTTGTTTTGTCTGTTGGTTCATTTTGTTTTTCATTAATAAATTCTCAGTTGTTATGTTGGATGCTATAAATGTCGGAACATTTATGGCACTAATGGCAATTTGCACTGTAATCCGTGTCACTGAACCTCCTATTACAGGCTGGACTCACATGCAAAAAGTAACAATCGAAATGTTTCAGAGCACTGGGTTTCCACTAGCTGTTTCCTGGAAAATTAGAGTCTTCCAATGTGCTAAGTGACCCAAAAATAGAGGGATTTCTGTCGTAAACTCCACAGCCCATGTTATCACAAAATTCCACTAATTGGGCAAAAAATGTAATATTAAATTCTAAGAAATATAAGTTTCCTCCAACTCCATATTAATAAATCATAGTCAGGCACTGTACAAAAATAGCTCAATTGTTCCAGACTAATGTCCAGCACAAAATTACACATTATCAATGAATGTATAGACTTGGGCAGTTATCCATTTCTCAATTGACAAAGAACAAAAATCAGCTATGCTGTCTAAATCAGAGAGACACAGCTTCCAATCCAGAATTTTTCACTCAAAAGACAGTTGCAAGTTGATTGGATAAACTAACAACTTTTTACTCACAGTTGAGGAAAATTTAATAGAAAATTATCAAAATCTGAAATATTAGTTGTTTTCCACTTTTATAATTTTGAATTAATCTAAGAAAAACAGACTGTAGACATCATTGTTTTTCTGAATCATCTTGTCCCAAAAAAAGGAAAGTGGTAAATCTTCTCAAGCCGTTTCTTGCTCAGAAATGCTCATACATGCTTTATTCAAATGTTTTGATAATATTCATGCATTTTGATAGCAATGGAACTTACCAGGCATGTTTTTTTATTTCCTTCATGAAAACTGCGTCAATATTGCTGTATAATCTATTCAAGCTACAACAATGTAAAATTACACATGAAAATTCTATAACAACACATAGAATGTTGTTTTCATCAGATTTTCATTTTTCTGTCAGCTGAGCAAGACAAACTGCTGGAATTAGCTCCTGCTACTGCACAAAAATAAATGTGGAAGAATAAATGTTAAGTAAAAGATAAAACAGCAGAATCAATCTTCCACGAAATTATGCATAAGAGTTATCGTAACTGTTATCATCAGCTTAATATTTTATCATTTTCTGCTCATCTAGTTCATCTATAATCAGTCAGTTTTCATGAGCTCCACTGTTGTTTCAGGTGATCTTGTTTATAGTTTTTTTCACCACATTTTATCCAGGTATATGTTTAGTTTCACAAACTGAGTATCATCATACCTTTTATACCTGGATCACTCAAGTATGTATTACATATACTTTCAGTTTAACGTGTGAAGTCAATGCAGGGTATTTCTCATTGCTGACATCAGTTATGGAAGCTTTCGACTACTTCTTGTAGTCATTATTCTGCTGTTTCCAGTGTATTCTTGCTTCTGGACCTTGTACTATGAAAAACTTGGCAAACCTGTACAAGTCATGCTTTGGAAAAAGAAGCAGGGCCTAAAAAACTGTTTCCTGGGCTATAAATTTCAAAATGTGAACAATCTTCAGAAAACTATTAATGTTAAACGCATGAAATTACTTGAAGGAAACAAGACAATATTTCACGACCTGACTAGGGCACCCAGGCACATTTTTGAAACTCCATCCAACCTTTCTAGGCCTAAACTAAAAATTCAGTTTTGGATATGCACTAATGGTAGCAAGCTTTTCATCCATGCAAATTGCGAAAATGGCAAAATTTTTGGTTATGTGGACATAACTGCCTTTAAAACATTATTTGTGTTGTGTTATGATTATCCTGCCAAATTTGTATTTTGAGTGAGTCAACCACTAGCCATTTGGTTAATGTTGTTTTATATATATTGACTAGTTGTTGGACATCCAGTTTTATATTGGGCCATATATCTTTCTATGATAGCATCTCACATTTCCTACTCTTATGAAAACCATTAAGTAAGATTTTCTGGAGTACACTGATAGTTTTTCATGTGCAAGCTGTGTTGTTTTTAGTTACCGTAACTAACTTAAACCAGTAGCTGAAGGTGCACCTGTGGCACCGTACTGACCTTAACATATAGGAAACTCTTTTGAGTGCCCTACAGTAATCAGTTGCGTATAAAGCAATAGCATCTTTAGTTAAATAAAATTTAACACTCTCCTGGACTGCCTCCACAGCATAATCCCATCATGTATAAGAATTCTCTGTAGGCTCGAAATTTGTAGCAATGATAGTGCTTTTCTATACTACCATATGCTCTATTCATTTTCAAGTGATCGTCCAAATGCAACGAGTTTAAGTGATCGATCATATACCAAAGTTTCCTTGTTCCAACTTGTAGTCCTAACTGCATCATCCAATCAGGGAGAAATCTGTAACGCACAAATTACTTAATAATCTTTTTTTCTTTCCAAATGCTTATTTGGGAAAAAAGTCTCTCTTGTTTGCAAACAGTATGCCAAACCAAAAAATTTTATCAATACATTTAATAACAACAAAATTTAAAGTTTACATGAAAAAATGCATCAATTTCAGCAAGAAGCACAATATATTCATTTCAAAAACACAATGTAGGCTTCTATTTTGCAAAAGCTGTTTTTGATTCAATTCAAATTGTTCGGCTCTCACCTAGCATTCTTCTTTCTCATCATGATGATCAATCCAGTGACCATGGCCAAAACGACCAATATTAGTATGGCAATAATCGCCAACATCCAAATGATGCTGCTGAAGTCTGCTGCAAAATATATAGATCAACAATTCATTGAATCATAGTATAAATAAAAAAGGCTGCATATTACTGAGAAAAAACTAGAAGAATAGGTCAGAGGATGATGCATAACAGAAGAACATGGTAACAAATAAAAGACTGTAGGCATCACAAAGACTTCAAATAGTTTTTTATATGACATGACAATTTTTCAAGTTTCAAAGATTAATTTTCATTCTTTTAATTTCTCAAATTTTTGAATTTCTAGGTCATCACATTGCTATGACATGGAAATGATTTTTTAATTGATTAATCTATGTATTTTATTTTTTAGATTTTAGATTGCTAGTTTCCGAACAAAAACTGTTTTCAAAAATGCTTCTCTATTTTTCAAATGCTGACCAGACTTTGCTGATGTGGAAACCCTTTGCGTTCGAAAGCTGAACCATTTGAACTCACCTTTTGATGCATTACTTCGACCAGCATCACTTGCGGATTGAGCAACTTCATCCTTTGTTGTTCCTGCAATACTTGACTTTGTAGTCGAATCGTCATTGGTACCATAGCTGATTACTGCAAGAAGTGGCAGCATTAGTTCGATTTACAGGATTGATGATCCCACATAAAATTCACACTGTTACTTGACTTCCACTGCATTGTAATAACCTTGGAACTGCAAATGCCTGATTACACATTCAAGTGCATCGATTTGTATTGCTATGCCTTGAAATACATTAACAGGTATGACCACCAAGTGGATCCACATGCATAGTTAATGCTTATGAATGCAGGATGAGGCAACGACATGCACATTCTCGCACATTAATACATATAATTGCATGCGAACCAACATTGATACTAGTCCACACTCTTTATGCACACCTACACATATGAATATGTATAGACCCATACAATCTTCAGAATAAACCTACACCTCAATACAGGTTAACACACCTCAACACAAAACGCGCCCACCCATGTACTTTATGCTTGTGGATGTGAGTCAAAGTGTCTGCAAGTGCATTTGTGCACATGAACCATGTGATCCTTAAATAACATGAACACAACATATGTGTACCCACATAGTTTATGCTTGTGGACGTGTGTCAAAGCCTCCTCAAGCACACTAATGCACATCAATGCATAAAAACGCATGTGAATGTGAACTGATGCCTGTGGATGCACTTTGCACACATTAAAGCAGATTAGTGCACTTTGTCTTATGCAGTCTTTAAACTAAATCTTCACGCTGATGCTGGTTAACAAACATGAACACACTGTCCATTCACATAGTCCAAATTTGTGAACATGTCCTTGAAGCGTCCACAGGCTCAGTGGTACACATGAACATGCATGTGAATGGAAATTGATGCTGGTTGATCCACTCTGAGCATTTTGATGCACATGAGGTTTTGACCCATAGAGTCTTTGAAACAATCCTACACTTCAATGCACATTAACCCACATGAATGCATGTGAACGCCTGTGAACAATGCTAGTCAAGGCACTTTATGCAAGTTGTTGCACATGCATGTCTATCGACCTATACGGTCCTTAAAATGAGTATATGCATCCATGCTTATTAGCATACATGAACACTACATATGTTCACTCATGCAGATTTACTTGTGTATGCATCTGGAAGATTACACTAGCAGATTGAAACACCTAAACACATATGAACACAGTTGAATGTTCATTGATGCTATTTGAAGTATTTAACACATTGACGCACACAAATACGTATAAATGCATCATTTGACAAACTTTAAGCGAGGAAATGCACAGGAATGTGTATGAACGCATCTGAAGGCACACTGAAGCTATTCGATACACTTTACAAATATTGACCCACTTTGAAGTGTAAGAACTCATGCCAATGGGCACTGACCCTGTTTGACCAACTTAATGTGCATTGACTCACATGAAAGCATATGAATGTATCCAAATGCCCATTGATGTTATTCAACAAACATTACACATATTGACACACATGACTCTACTATTGACACACATGACTCTATTATTGACACACATGACTCTATTATTGACACACATGACTCTATTATTGACACACATGACTCTATTACTGACACACATAACTCTATTATTGACACACATGACTTTATATCAGACTCTATTTTACCAACTTTATGCACATTCCCGCACATAAACATGTATGAACGCAACCGAATACCCTTTGATGCATTGACACTATCTGACAAACTTTACACACATTAGTGCACATGAACGCGTAGGAACCCATCTGAATGTGCACTGACTTTATTCAACCAAATTTAAACACAATGACCCATATAAACGCGAATGGATGTATGAATACTCCTGGATCCGCATTGAGGCATTGACAGTATTCGACATTTTTTACGCACATTGACACACTTGAATACATATGAACGCATCTGAATACCTATTGACTGATGCTGTTTGGTGAACTTCACACAGATTGATGCATATTAACGAGTATAAACGCATCTGAATGCTCATTGACACTACTTCAGGAACTTTAAGCACATTGATGCACATGAATGCACATGAATGCAGCTGAATTTGCATTGATGCTACTTGACAAACTTTATGCACATTGTCGCACATGAAGATGTATGAATGCATCTGAATGAGCATTGACTCTAATTCACGAGCTTTACACACATTGATGCATATGAACGCATAGGAATGCTACTGGATGCGCATTGATGCATTGATGCTATTTGACAATTTTTATGCACGTTGACACTCATGAATGCATATGAAGGCATCTGAATACCTATTGACTGACATTGTTTCGCAAACTCCACACACATTGACGCAGATAGGCATATGGAGGCATCTGAATGTGCATTAACACTACTTGAAAAATTTTAAGCACATTGATGAACATGAACGCAATGCTCATTGATGCTACTTGACAGCTCTACACCCATTGAGGCATATGAACAAATAGGAATGCTCCTGGATGTGTATTGATGCATTGATGCTATTCGACAGTTTTTATGCACATTGATGCACATGAACACATATGAAAGCATCTTACCTATTGACTGACACTGTTTGACAAACTACACAAACATTGACACACATCAAGGCACCCATCTGAATGTTCATTGACATTGCTTGAGAAATTTTAAGCACATTGATGAATATGAATGCATATGACACACATGAATGCGTCTGATTGTGCATTGATGCTATTTGACAAACTTTACGCAAATTGAGGCACATAAACATGTATGAATACAACTAACTGTGCACTGACTCTACACTGACGTACATTAACATATATTAATGCATCTGTATGTGCATCAAAACTACTTGAGAAATTTTAAGCAAATTAACTAACATGAATGCATATGAACGCTTCTGAATGCTCATTGAGGCTACCTGACAAACTTTATGCACATTGTCTCACATGAAGACGTATGAATGCTTCTTGATGGGCATTGACTCTATTTGAAAAGCTTTACACACATTGAGGCATATGAACGTATGTGAATGCTCCTGGATGTGCATTGATGCATTGAAGCTTTTGGACAATTTTTATGCACATTGACGCACATGGACACATAGGAAGGCATCTGAATACCTATTGACTGACGCTGTTTGGCAAACTTCACACAGATTAACGCCCACTAATGCATATGAAAGGCATCTGAGTACCTATTGACTAATGCTGTTTGGCAAATTTCACACAGATTGACGCCCACTAACGCATCTGATTGCATCGGAATGTGCATTGACACCACTTGAGAAATTTTAAGCAAATTGATTAACATGAACGCAACTGAAGACTTCTGAATGGGCATTGATGCTACTCGACAAATTTTATGCACATTGATGCACATGAATGTGTATGAATACAACTGAATGCACACCGACTCTACAATGACAAACATTAACGTATATGAATGCATCTGAATGTGCATAGACACTACTAGAGGAATTTAAGCAAATTGATGAACATGAACACATATGCAGGCATCTGAATGTGCATTGACACTACTAGAGAAATTTTAAGTAAATTGATGAACATGAAGGCATATGAATGCTTCTGAATGCGCATTGACGCTACTTGACAAACTTTATGCACATTGTCGCACATGAAGACGTATAAATGCATCTCAATGGGCATTGACTCTATTTGACATTTTCTATGCACATTGACAATACAATACAATGCAATACAATACAATACAATGCAATACAATACAATACAATACAATACAATACAATACAATACAATACAATACAATACAATACAATACAATACAATACAATACAATACAATACAATACAATACAATACAATACAATACAATACAATACAAAACAATACAATACAACACAATACAATACAATGCAATACAATACAATACAATACAATACAATACAATACAATACAATACAATACAATACAATACAATACAATACAATACAATACAATACAATACAATACAATACAATACAATACAATACAATACAATACAATACAATACAATACAATACAATACAATACAATACAATACAATACAATACAATACAATACAATACATTACAATACAGTAGCTGGAAAGACTGTGAGACAGGGTGCCTCAACATTTTTTGAGAATTACACCTTTCTCAGCCCTATGCGATGTACAGCTCGACAAGAATAGATACTTCAAACAGGTCATTTTTATAAACATTTCAAGAAAAGTTTACTACAGGGGTGGTTTCATCAAAGAGACTTAAGCTCCAGCTGGGCTACAGCTTAAGCTGTAGCTTGAATCTATATGTTATACCATTGCGGTTAAGCTGCAGCCCAGCTGAAGCTTAACTCATACACACAAAACATGCTGGAAAAGCTTAGCTACAGCTTAAGCTGCAGCTCAGCTGGAGCTGAAGTCTCTAAACTGGCCACAGGACTCTCTGTACCATGACAGGAATTTATTTTTTTGCATTTAGATACACACATATGTTTCCTGTAGCTGAAGGCAAATGCTCCTACAATCACACCTGTCCAGCCGAATTTTACTGCAAATCATCGGGGAGAGAGACATGCTACAGGCTTATACACAATGGATTAATCCTCCTTTTTTATACAGTATTTAATGGTGGGTAAGAGAGTATTTATTTGGACTGAAATACAGTTTACTATTTTAATTACGTTACTTATATCTATTTTGCATTGTTTTAATTCTTGTGGATATTAAACTTTAAAGTTATTCAATGGAGGACTGGTGCACTGATCAGAT